>JARJDW010004542.1:0-35645 GCA_030264715.1 Adinopsis sp. GC000173
TTTTTTCACACTATGTTTAATTTTATGTATACCTGATACAACTACCTACATAGATATTTTCTCTTCATATACAAGAAATTAGATATGTTTACGAAATAAATATAATTATTACAGGTGCCGTTTCGAATCAGTCAAATTCGTCGAATTCCTCGCCGCAATTCAGCAAGACGCAAATCAAAGCGTTGCAAGAGGCGATGTATCACAGCGCCGAGAATAATCATCTCGATATAACGGTTGAAATACGTTCGTTGGGAGTACCATGGACGCTGCACTGTTGGATGCATTCCCTTGGCGCCGCTTACGAGGCGCGTCTAGATTGCGTTATTGACCAGCTATTACAAGACTTTCTGCAAGTGTGCCCCGATGATTATAGCTCGCAATTCGTGCAGGAATGCCTACCATTACTCTTTAATATATTCAGATACAGCAAAGTAACAAGTTTTTTATATTATTTCCTTGATTAGCGCAACTAATATAACAACTCTATATTGTTTTAGAAGGAAGGCACGACACTTCTACTCGCTGACATCTTCTCCACATGTTTCGGTTGGGAACCGATCAAGCCGATCAAGGACTGCGTACTGCAATCGAATCAATCGCGCATCGATCCCAAGTACGTGAACAATCCGGAATTGAGCGATGTGACGTTTCGCGTCGAGGGACGACTCTTTTACGCGCACAAGATCGTACTGGTGACGGCCAGTCCACGCTTGCGCGCCATGCTCAGCTCGAAACTGTGCGAGGGCGGCCTGCCAACGGTACAAATCAATGATATACGCTATCACATATTTCAGGTAATTAAAAATATTTTCATTTTAATTAATCCCAATATGCAAACAAAATCCTACGTTCGTGTATTGCAAAAATTAACAGAGCTAATTCTATTTTAACTGATTTAATATGATCAATATGTAACGACAAAATAACTTGTTTGTATATTTATCATAAAGTACACTGTTACATAATTAATCATCGAATTGTCATCAAAATTTTGCCAGAGGATAAGTCTAGTCCAGGAGCGGGCTACCTTTTTAATATTGCGGGCCAATATGAGGAATTGAATTTAGTCGCAGGCCGAATTTTTGTTAAAAAATGTACAAATTTCGAACATTTTTATGAAAAACGCAATAAAATCACTTGAAAAATTTTTATCAAAATATTCTTAATATGTTATTGGAAAATCCATAATTTTGAGAATTAACACAAAGACATGTAAAAATCGGTTGAAATTTGTTGGGTAAATGCAAAAGTTTTTTATGCAAGCCGGATGGAAGGTTTTCGAAGGCCACAAATCGTTGGTCTAGACTGAATTTTTATATAGTGTTTTCTAAAATAATTTTTTGATTTAGTCTATAGTTGAGTATATTTTTAGCACATTTATTATGCCAATATCAAAAATGTGTTTAAATTATGCGTCAACTTAATATAATATAATATATTTCAGGTAATTAAAAATATAATCCTATTCTGCAACTATGTATTTATGTAGATACATTTTACCTACGCGCATCGCAAATTGACAGAACTAATTTTATTCCAACCGATTTAAAATTTAATATATAACGACAAAATAACTTCCCTGTACATTTATAATATGTATATGAGTAAAATATTGCATGACTGTTGCAACTTTATCCATTAGCATTATTCAAATGGCGAAAGACAATTTCTCTAACTTAATTATCAACACGTTTTATAAGCGTGACCGTATGCAAAACGCATTTATCATTGCGGCGGCGTGGTGGATTCGCATTGTAGAGGTAAAGTTATTCAACGCAATCTTTTTCCTCTATTCTTCCTCAACACAGTAACGAAATTTAGTGGTAATGTTATCATTTGTAATTTAAAACGCTAAAAGGTTGTATTACGTAAGAGTGTACGAGTGAAGGAATATATATATAGACACGCGTCAGACAAACAAACAAACAAACAAACAAATCTTTGTGTTGCATGAACGTTTTTCTATTTTTGTTGAATACATAGGGGATGGCGGACTATACCTTTCATATTTTGTGATATAAAAAATTCATTCGTTTGATACTTTATGGTACCGGCTGTCCGGAAAATATGTCTTAGTTCTAAATTATAATATTATCAAATAAAAACATTGCAGAGTCTTGGTTCAGAATCTGAATTAAAGAGAAATATGATAGGTAGGATTAGATTAGATATGTATGCGCTAGTATTTTTTATTACAAGAGCTCTAAGATTGTTCAAAGTACGAAACCTCCAAGATTTTTTGTAAGAAAAATTAGATTTACTTTTAGTTTAAATTTCTATGTTCAAGTAAGCTTAAAATCAAATTATGAATTTATACACAAAATTGAAATTTGAATGATTTATAGTGTAAAGTATGACAGCATATATTTAATTATGAGGATGTATCCATTTTTTTTTCTCTAACATTGTATACCATTAATACGGAGACATTCATTTAGGGACATACTGTATTTGAAGCAAGCTGATTTGGTTTACAAGACAAATTGTTTTAATTATAAGCGCTTTAAACGGTTTGTAAACGGTACAATTTAGGCAACGTGGATCGTAAATTGTATTTAATGATTTAACTAAACAAAGACTAAATTCCTAATATGTACTAGACTCATCTTGTAAAATTGGTGCGATTTTAGTAACGCAACCACCTTTTTAAGATGTTATAATATAGCTGCTATATGATGTAACGGCAAATGTGTTTACTATAAAGCCATAAAAACATGTAAAGTAGAAAAACTTTTTCGACTTGGAAATGCTTTTTTCATTTGAGAGAAGAAAACTTGATTTATATAAGAACCAATCGTTTTAAGTGATTTTTTCATTTATTGTTAATTTGTCACTCATCATCAGTGGAGAAAAAAACATGTAAAGTAGAAAAAATGTACATAACATATTGTACCTAATTGATGTTGACGATTTGATATGTTGTGTTTGTTTTTTTCGACTCTACATATTTTTACTTCACTGATGATGAGTAGAGAGTTGACAATAAATAAAAACGCCACTTGAAAAAGATATCTCAGCTTACTTCAACCATCATATATAAATCATTGTGATTCTTATCGTTCATCACATTTATTTTATTTTATTTATCGATTGAACATGTAGTTAATTGCAATTATGTAACTGGTATCATAGAGGTGAAATAGATTTATGCATTATTTGCAATGTAAATAGCATTTTTTCCGTCCCTAATTTGCTACTTTATTATTTAAAGTTAATAAGAAGTAAATACTGGAAGATTTCTTCAAGCAACCGTAATGCTGTAAAAATTATCCAAGTTGTATACTTAACAATTTGAGATGTTTATCCTTCGTGGATCATAATCAAATATTATTAATTAATTTAAGTGGAGCTCAAATGTTTTCATAGCCACTTTATTCAATTTTCAAGTAGGCAAGCAAGCAAGCAAGCAATTTTGGTTATTAAATATTTATAAGATTAATAACAATATGAGTTGTCAAATTTAATATTGCCAAATATAGATTTTCTTTCTACGAAAATGTGAAAATATGCCTTCTTGCACATGCCGTAAAATTGAATGAGAACGAAAACGTATGAAATGGGTTATAAATAACATTAGATCTAAAATATTTAGCTCGTCCTGTATATTATTATATATATGAGCGAGTAAAATTGGTCGGTTGAAAATAAAAACAAATGTATTTTACTTAGTTAGCAAAACAAATTAGTCACACTTACCCGTGCGCTATTGTGTTTACAGATCGTAATGCAGTTCCTCTACCAAGGTGGCTGTCAGACGCTGGAGCCGTCTAATGAAGATATCTTGGAGCTAATGGCCGCCGCCAACTTCTTCCAGCTTGATGGATTGTTACGCTACTGCGAAAGTAGATGCGCATCTATGCTAGTCCTCGACAATGTCGTATCGATGTACATCCATGCAAAGGTGTACAATGCGATGCAATTGCTCGAATATTGTCAAGGCTTCCTGCTGCAAAATATGGTCGCGCTGTTAACCTACGACGATTCGGTGAAGCGCTTACTGTTTGCGAAAAAGCTGCCTAATCACGATGTTCTAGCCGGCTTATTAAATACGCTACAGAATCGGATTAAATTGCGCCGGCCGCAGAACAAATCCACCCCAAAATAAATGATTTCATCGTTAATCATCGACCGCACCACAGCACACATATGTAAGACTACATATTTCCTTCCTTGTTTTATTATTGTTTAAATTAATAATATTTATATATACATATACATATAAAAATAATTATTTTAATGTTTATTATTTATATATTTTTATATTATATACAACAATATATTTTTTATATAATATTAACTGGCATTTTACATCATCATCTTGGTTTTATATATGTACGTAAGCAAATATACATTTACGGGGATGACTTTCCAGTGGTGTACTGTTGGAATGTGTTTTGCAAGATAGAGAGGGTGTGATAATTTTAATTTTCAATGACTACATAGAATAGCGTGTTGCATTGGTTGGTAATTATTTAGAAAACGGGTCTCACCTCAGAAATTGATAAAAATACACCAATCAATAGATTTTGCGTTCCAAACAACTTTTTCCTTTGACAAAAATGTCGCACTCTCACAGGAAACGAGATATTAATTCTCAAAGTTACACACTAAAAAGGTTAGAACATCTGTCAAATCGTCATATTGCAGTATTGCACTGATGCGAATATGTTCTGCGCATGCGCTTATGTGTGGATATAAATGTGTCTAAGCAAATACAAAAATATGTTGAATATTTTATAAAATTTAAATTTGTTTTCTGAAAAAAAAATAGTTTAACATATACTAAAGAGGGGATGTAGTTTACTTATTTTCTTCAGAAAACAAATTTAAATTTTATAAAATCATAGAGTAAGATCATAGAGTAAGATTCTTACTCTATGATAAAATATTCAACATATTTTTGCATTTGTCTATACACATTTATACACACACAAGCGCATGCGCTGAACATATTCGCATCAGTGCAATATGGCGATTTGATAGATATTCTAACCTTTTTAGTGTGTAACTTTGAGAATTAATATCTCCTTTCCAATCGAAGTGCGACAATTTTGTCAACGGAAAAAGTTGTTTGCAATGCAAAAATCTATCGATTGGTGTATTTTCATCAATTTCTTAGGTGAGCCCCGTTTTCTAAATAATTACCGAACTTTAGAAGTATAAAAACAGGATAATATTGCGTCACAATTCGTCTCCAGTACACCACTGGCGTTTACGGTGGTAACAGAAATCAAATTAAGAGCAACAACATCTGCGCTTGCCAGTTATTACTCTTAATTGACGTATAGGTACAACGATTTGTTATTTATTATGATTTTTAAATTAATAAATTAGGTAATATGGATCATCACATTTATTATAATATTATGGAATTTTCACAATTGAAAAAAGGTACATTCTTTTTAATTATCACAGATAGGGTAACATTTTACGAAATGTTGATAACTTCACATTAAAAGCAACGGCGCACTACTATTATAAATCTAAACGCGGTCGCAATGTAATAAAATGTTACATAAATAGCAATTCATGCATAATAACGAAAAGAAAAAATAGAAAATGTTTAATTTCCGCAAATACTTTGTGGCTTTTTACGAGAATGAAAATGAAAACATTCCAAGCATGTATAATTTTATCGTTTTCAGGCCGTTGATTAATCACCCGATAAATTTAATATGATTAAATTAGATATAAAGTTTTTGTGAAGAGGCGCTATAGTTATCTCTTCACTGATTTAAAGGCTTTAATATGAAATATACTGCAAATTATTTATAGAAATCGCACATTGCTTTTTTTTAGTTCTAAATAGTGTGCATTTAACAAAATGTTAAAGTTGATTCAAAGAGAAGCTATGATAATATAAATATTTTGATGTGAAATTTGTTATTTGGTTAATGCATATTTATTCGCAGCTGAAGGTTTTATATTTTGATTAATTAATTTCGGTATTCATGTGTAATAGAAGTAAATTATTTCAATTGCATTTATGAACACCCTGCATTTAATAACAAATTCAATCTAAAATATAAACCTGTCACTATCGATCACATTTTTTCCAACCAGTTCCTTTGCATTGTTTATAAAAATGCTCTAGCTTTGATGAAAAATACTAATCTAGATGAGCTTTGACATCATAAATATATTTTTAAAGTCTTCGCAAAGAATGCTTCATGGAAACGAATAAAAGTGATAATCGGATGGTGTTATATTGGAGATGAAGTAAAATTTTCTCAGTTCAGTTAATTTTATTTTTTCTTCAGTTTATTTTATTGAAAGCGGCTTATCATGCCTTAAGATGACGAGTTTTCACTTGACCAGAGTATCAAAAATTTTAAATCAATTATTAAATATTACTTAATATTTTTATGGCTCACAACTGGGTACTCCAATTAAGTATCAAAAATGATTTTTAACATAAAACTGTGAAAGCTGTACGCACTCCAAAGTTTTTTAGTACCTAGACTTTTTATGGCTTAAAAAAGAAAGCATAGTTTTATTAAAATAAATATTTTAAGGACTCTGGAATTACTATGCACCATAACCTAATAAATTTAAAGAAAAAGTTATTAACACTTCGAGAGTTGAATGTTTAAAACAGGCAACTTCGAGATGTTAAACGAGGGTTGACATCTATAGTGACGCAGACTTTAATATAGATTTAAATCAATTATTAAATATTAAAGTCATTGGTTTTGTTGCAATTGAAATAATATACGATAATGCTACAAAACACCTAATAAATTTGAAGAAATAGTTATTATTAATACTTTGCGAGTTAAATGATTAAAACAGGCAACTTGGAGATGTTAAACGATTAAGAAGTGAGAAAGGACGAGCATTTCGGATGGGGTGGTGTGAATATATACTTGTGTGTAAAGTGTGATAATAATCGCACGGAAACTCCGGCGCAACTTATCCAGAAAGAAGTTAGACAAACGTAAGTTATGTAACAGAGAGAAATTTGCCACCCAGCTGTAGTAATCGCAACAGAGAGTTAGTTGATACTGTCGCTTGAACAAATAAAGCACACACACACATTCCACACAAAAGCGGTAACAACCAACAACCATAGAGAGAGAGAGAGAGTTGGTAACAAATTTTACATTCAAAATAAATCAAACTGTGCTGCTTTAATAATAATAATAATAATAATGTGCGCATATTCGCTAAAAACTTAATGAAGAAATAATTATTTATCGACGGGTGATGATGTGAAGTTGGCAACATTTGTTTCAAATTTATTACATTGTTTACATATAAAACATAACGAATAAGTTAATAAGCGGCGCGCTGTTGATGCGTTGGTGGTGGTGGTAGGTACTTAAATGCACGTCTCAGTCTCATCGTTCAATTGATAGATTAATAAGTTACTCTTATTATTAATCACTGTGAGCTGTCGTTTTTGCACCAGCGCGATCGTTTCATCGTCATTGTTGCAATGATGCAGATGATGATTATTGAAGCGCACCGCCGCCGCCGTCGTCGCCGCCTTGTCGCCGCGCTGCAGAGTCGCCGCCATCACCGCCTCCGAGGTGGAATGCGATGGTAGATGCGAACCGCGCAACGTCGAATTCCTATTCAATTTGCTACTTCCGGTGCGCTTTGGACTCGCGCCGCCGCCGCCGCATAGGATCTCCCGAAATGCGGTCCGATAGCGGTTCGACATGACGTTGTACAGGATGGGATTCAGCGTCGATGAAAAGTAGTAGAGGATGCCGGTGATGAAGAACATCCATTCGTGTATAATGGAGAAGTAGGGTGAATCGCGGCCGTAGCGATAGAGCAAGCGTTGCGCATGGAATGGGGCCCAGCACACGAAGAATGCGATTACGACGAATGCTATAAATTCATCAATGCATTAATAATTTCAAATAATGTACGTTACACTTTCATGTTGCCCAAATTCAATTTTTGAAGAAATTTCATAGATATAGCGCGCTTAACAGATTCACATTTTTATTAGGTATTCTAGTATATAGATAACAAAGACATTTTTCAATAAGATTTTGAAATGAATGACTATTAAAAGTGTAAATAGATTTTGACATAAGAAAAGTATGTGCAAAGCTTAGTCTAGCTTAGCGCAAATACACCAAGGAAACTAGAGTGAAACTTTTGCACCTGCACTTTTGATTATAGAAAGATTTATACTCGTAAATAATTACACAATTTTGCTTGCTACCTGATTAAAACTAGAAATTAATGTGGACAATTTATGCATGTCACTACTTCAGCTATGACTATTAACAAGTGTAGATAGGCTGCTTAAATATGCTTACTTTTCCAGTAGTATTTCAAAAAGCATCAAATATATTACAAAATGATCAAATGTGTTTTCGATTATATGTATTGTGAAGCTTATATACCAAACTAATCTAAAATATATTTGATGCTATCTGAAATTAATGTGACTATTCTGAATTGCAATTGATACTTTCTGAAATACAGCTGAAAATGGTGTAGTGTAGATGGTTTGAAAACCGATTTACATGAATAACCAAAGTTGATAAACAAAAAAGTTATTTTATATTACAACAAAACAAAATTTCTCTGAAATTAAAAATTAAAAAATAGAAATTATAAATTATATTATGCATTCATAATTTATGTTTCAATTAATTAAAAGCACCTAACTTCTTTATACATCCATCCGGAAATATAAAATCCCAAGAACAACCTTGCTAATAAGACATTGTGTTTACGTAGTAGGGACAATCTACAAATTTACGTCTTTCAAAAGTAAGGAGTATGAAGTGTGACGCTTTAGACGTACATTTAACGCGCTACGAAATTCGCAACTTGAAGAAGAATTGCACTGCACTGCAGGTTACTGCTTTCAACTTGAGTGTTTTTTTCATTTAGTGATGAAATTACTTACCCAACTATTGTACATATACAATGGTCTTGTATGATTGCTAACGTGTGCTCTTCAAATTGATTTCAACTTTCGCGTGCGTAGTTAAATTAAGCGCTGTCATATCCTGTTATTTATATCGAATAGTGCAGTATAAGTAGAGTACGAATTATAAGACGCAACTTAAATTATAGCTAGACGATGCATGATTTTGTAGGAAAACTTTCTAATCAAGCATTAACTCAGCTGTCTTTCTGGTAATTCAAGTCAAAATAGCATTTTTACCATCTTCATTAACACATTGCGGGGCTAGATTAAAAAATTCTTGATTTATGTAACCGAAGTGAACTTTAAAGATTCTAACAATCGCCATCTGAGCCCTAAATGGAGATTTGTTTCTTACTGCATGAAATATATAATAAATTTTAAGAGTTTTTGTGTCAATTTCATGTATAATACGCAGCTTAGTTTCCAAAATAATTATTTAAAGAAAAACATGAGTCTTACAGTCAGTAAAATACGGTATTTAAGAAATTTACTATAATGAAAGTTGATAGAATATTGTTTTTAGGTTTATTGTACTATTTTAAATGATTTTACGCGTTTTCGAAGGCAATTTTCACGTTGAGAGTTGTTCGATTCGCTGTGATAATTATTACTCACCCAACATACGTACAATAGCCTTGTGCGATTGCGAACGTGTGCTCTCCAAATTGATTCCATCCTTCGCATGCGGCCCGAACGTCACCTGCGTCCGATTCGATATCTTGTAGCCCATCATCGTGTACTGCACGGCGATGACAATCATTGGAATGATGAAGAAGATGAGCGTGCTGAGTTCGGAGATCGGTAGATTCGTCGGCTGGTGCAACATCGCACACAATGCCGACTCCTACACACACAATAAATCATAACACAAAAGCAGATTATTATTTCATTCATATCGATATATCGTATGTGTACTATTTATGGAATAGTTAATAATAGGATACAATTTGAAACAATCATTACAACGTAATAACTTCAAAGTTGATGCTGGAGTGATTCCATTTGCAGTTCGTTAAATGTAGTAATAAACAAATAAGCTTCTGTCAGGTAATTAAAAAAAAACTAGTGAAAATTTAGTGACTACAAAAATATCTTTATTCATTTAAGGTGCAGATGTAGCATAAAGCGCATTAAGTTTTTCTATAATTTGCTAGGCTAATTTGCTTTTCATAAAGTCATTATTTATTATTACATAAATTCTTTTCTCAATGGGTATCATTTTTTAATTACTTCAAGTCACAAACGACTAATCATTAAATGTGATTGAAATTTTACATTAGTTGATGTTCCACATAATTCATTAGTTGATAAAATAAGACTTTTGATAGCTGACTAAGTAACTGACAATTTTAGATGTTGCATAATTACCCTTAAAAATGCGTATGGGTGGTAATGTGTCAATAAATTTGCTTTCTGCTGGCCATTTAGATAGCCATTTTATCAGTTATATTCTTTTTTTGGTCTTCCACACATCTCATACTTTATTAATGGTGTATTATCTTCTCTGATTTTGCTAAAATTTTACATAGATTGCAAAAAACGGAAATAACTTTCTTAGTTACCGAAATTTTATCAACACATTTGCTTTCTGCGACGCACTTAGTCAGCTATTCTATTAATTATATTCTGTTTTTGGTCTTCCACACTTATACACATCTGATACTTTATTAATGGTGTAATATCTTGTCTGATTTTGCATGAATTTTTCATACATTGTAAAAAAATTTCTTAATTAAAGGTAACATTTTATCAACATCCTTCATCTGTCTGTCTGTCTGTCAAAACAATGAGTTTTTTATAACCTGTTGGCTCTGTGCGCGTTTTGAAACTCAGCCAAGCCAGCATTGCTGCCAATATATGCGCTGATGATGAGAACGATTCATTGATTTCCTCTCGATTTTAATTACGCGCCGATAAAAAAATAGATGTATGATTAAGTATTGTATTACGCGCGTCTACGATGTTGTTTATACACCAGCAGACATCTAATCTATCATTATTTGCATATGTGTGTGTGTGTGTGTGTGTGTGTGTGTGTGAAGCGTCCCGGTTGTCTAGTTTCGCTCTCCTGTGAGTTAATTAAATCTATACTATAATTAGATTTTCTACAAATTCGCTGCCAATTCGTTTAAAAATATTCGCTCTCGCACAAAATTCGTCCATATGTCGAATATACGCAACCCTGAAAGTACATACACTGTTCGCATACCATGCCAAAGTGGTCAAATTAGTTTCAATTTTGTTTTATACTCGCTCTCTATCAAAATTGTTGATTTGTTTGTTGTTGGATAAATTTATTAACTAAATAATATCTCTATCCAACAATTGTTAGGTAGGCTAAAAACAATTTGATGTAAATTTTAATTAAACGAGTTATAATATTTCATGTATATGTACAACAACAAAATATTGTTATTTTTTTATTACACAAATCGCTAAAATTGACGTTTATGTTAATAAAAGGGTGTGAATATATTGACATTGTTCTAGTGTGAGGAAATGGCAACTTTCATTTAGCTGTTTCAACTTTGTTTTATACTCTTGATCAAATTATTGATAATATTAAGCCAAGTAACAGATTATTATTATTTACTCTAATATTTACTTAACAAATTCTGCACTATTTTTAGGTGAAATACACCAATAGATAAATATTTTGTTCATTTGAACCATTTTGGAAGAACTTTTGCTAAACAAATTCATTGTTACTTATATTAAATTTATATTTGTTTTGAGGTCGTTGTAAATCTTAATTAAAAATATTGTAATATTAAGCCAAGCAACAGACTATTCTTATTTCTTTTAATATTTTACCAAAAAACCTCCACTATTTTAATATAAAAATATATTTTATATTTAACAAATCAATAGATTGATATTCTGGCTTCACACGAACTTTGCTAAATACCTCATTTATACATCTAATAAATCATTACAATCGCAATATCTATTTTAAGACGCTTTGGCCTTTGCGACCACACAAGCATCATCGCCACCGAAATTGATCGGATATTGCATGTTAATTAAAATCGAATAACGACTAACTACATCAAACAAATATTGATTGATTTATCATTGTGGTTGTATTTGGCCGGCGGCCAATTTTCTAATTTGTTTGCAGAACGAATCGCCAAATCGAATGTGTATATGATGTACAAATACAAAATACGGTGGTAATTAATTTCATATTTTTGAATAGATTGATATATGAACCTATATAAAGTGGAATTTCGAGATACGAGCGGCTTTCTGAAATACGTGCTGCGACTCGAATTAATAATCTGTTTAAGAAGTTAAATGCTAAGATATAAGCTATTCTACGAGATACGAGCTGAATTCCAAAATATGAACTAAAATCCAAAATGTAAACTAAAAACCAAAATATGAACTAAAATCCAAAATATGAACTAAAATCCGAAACATGCTAAATTCTCAGGTATAAGCTAAATTCCCACATATGATTTATAATTCTATTACAAACTGTAAACTCGTATATCAAGGTACCACCACTGTAGTTTAAACGTGAACACTTGATGGATTTTTACTATATATATATTGTATTTAATGCGCGCTTTTATAATGTAAATAGAGAAGATTGATTGTTTCGTGCATGAACAAAATAGTAGATTGAATGACAAAGGCAATGATTGATAATTGTATGAATATGAGATGCGCAAATTTTCATAAATAATCGCATGTACAGCCTCATTTAAAATGATTACAATTTCCTACATCTACACCGCGCGGCAACCCAACAATAGACTCTTTTTGTTAATATTTAATTAAATTTAATTTATTGCATGTTAAGATTTAATTTTCATGCTTATAAACAAGAGCGCAGCAAACCACCGATAGCTAAGTAATTGATTAATTTTTGCACACTACAATTTTCTGTAATTAAGATTAGGTAAAGAGAGAGGAGTTTTTTGAATTTATGTTTGCCACGGCAGCGGCAATTAGCTCCTCCTGCACACCTTATTATAAATTCATTATACTAAGTAATTGATTAACTTTTGCACACTACAATTTTCTGTAATTAAGATTAGGTAAAGAGAGAGGAGTTTTTTGAATTTATGTTTGCCACGGCAGCGGCAATTAGCTCCTCCTGCACTCCTTATTATAAATTCATTGCTTTTTTTACTCGTTGGTCTCATTGGAGTGTTTATGAAATATACTTTTTGAATTTTAATTGCTCGCATGCATGTTATGAATAATGATCAAGCCGCTCATTTATTATTATCTGAATTTATAGTAATGTTAAGCAGGTAACTCACTAGATTTCATCGCTTTGATGGCATACTAGCGAATTCAGAGAATTTTAACGATTGCAAAGTGTTCCTTTTCATAAATTTTATCTAAAACGAAATCATTGATCCATTTACTACTCTACTCAGTGTTCGTATTCAGTTTGGACAAAAAAACAGCCGCCCGCAGAAATAGGAAACATGGTCGTGAAAAAATGCGAGATTTGCTAAAGCATCTAGTACACATTTTCATGTAATAAAATTGATTTATATGTAAATAATTGAAAAGTCTGTAGCAAAAAAAAGTATAGTTACATTTTAATAAGGTTTTGTAATATTTTGTTTAATTTTCTTAATTGACACGCTCAGTGCCAAAACGTCCCCAAAAGCTATTTTTGAGTCCATTACAATTAAAATTTTGTCTGAAAATAACTGTAGCTACTGTAGTAGCAAGACATTACTTTGTTGTAATAATTGAAGAATTATAGAAAAAACTACATATTGATATCTATTTTGTATCAATTTTTATGTTTTGTAACCCAAAAAAGTTAAAAGCAAATTAAGAGTCTAATGTAAAAATAGTAGCAGTTTACTGTTTTAGTGAAAACCGCTGCTAAAAAGATGATAAATCGATTGATACATAAATGATGAACTGAAACTATAGCTGTACTGATTTATGTACACAGATGTTAAGCAAACAAACATATACATTGTCAAACAAATAAATATTATTTGCATCCTGAACTATAAATGATGAAATCCAAAATGGTTAATAAGTTAAATACAAAAGCTATACTAAAAGGAGTGTTATATAACTCAAAATGCTAAGAAAAACTATACTTTTTCTTTAAAAAAAAAGGAAGTGGCTGCTTAGCATTTTTTATTTTTACAAAATAATTGGAATTTTAAATGTGTGAAATTTAAACACAAAGAATATATGAATAGAAAATTAAAATTATTAATTTGCAACTTTTAGAATTAAAATATTTGAGACCATTTAAAAACAATTTCCAACAAAAAAATTCCTTTTCAACCGATACTTGATTAATTTTAATAATTAAAATATTGGAATGCTGCTTATGAAAATCGAAGTTAAATTTAGCATCAATTTATTAATTTGCCATCAAACAAATCTAATCCGGAAGATGCGGTGGTGATGACGCGTCGTCCCGTCCCGCGTCACACAATTTTTACATAATAATCGATGCTTGCAACGAATCGTGTCGAATTTGATTAGAATGTAATTAATGTGATGGGTGTTTGATGATGATGATGATTTTTTTACCTCAATCATTCTGCCGCTGCCATCCGGATACTCCAAGTACTCGAGTCGCGTATAGATCGAGAATGGCAGCGCGGCAAAAAACGATATCATCCATAAACAGACGATGATTTTAATTGCACGCTGCAGGCCGCCCATTTTATACAAGTACAATGGATAGCAGATTGATAGATAGCGTTCCGTCGAAAATGCAACGATGGTCAGCACAGACACATACGACGACCTGAAATTGCAAATTTACGTTACAATTAATTATCGTGACAATATGGTGCAGCTATACCACACACATATACACATATAACACATTTACAATTCATATGGCGATACATTATTAATTTATATTTTATTGTTTCATTGCGTATTAATCAGCTTGGTTGATTAAAAACCAGCAAGAATGATTTGATGATGGAATTGAATGGTCGTTATCAGCATATGTCAATTTTAAATTGAAATATTGAATTAATTATTCATTACTGATCACATGAAAAGTATCCATTTTTCGAAATAGTATTTGAATTTAATGGATTATGAATTCTTCCTAAATACACTATTTATTCTTTATTTTGTATTTAATCGGCTAGTCAATTAAAAACTAGCAAAAATAGATGTTGTTGCAATTAAATGGAATAACAAATTTAAATTTTAAATTGAAATTTTGAATTAATTATTCAATACAACATCATATAACAAATACCAGTTTATTTATTTACTATATTTATTAACTTTAATGGATTTCAGATGTCTTAAATTAAGGCATATACTTTTCTAAATCTGGCATCTAGCACTGGTACTGGCAAAAAAGTAAATTTTTAGCACGATAACTGGCGAATACATTATTAGTTTATATTTTATTGTGTATTAATTAGCTAGTTAATTAAAAACTAGCAAAAATTCATAGTGCAATAAAATGATGTTTGCATATTTCTATTTTAAATTAAAATGTTGAATTAGTTATTCAATACACTAGTTTTTCTATATCGTACTTGTCACATTATATTTATTAACTTTAAAGGATTATGGGCATTAAATGTCCTGGCTTAGGTTATGTTTCCTTCTAAATCCAGCTCTGTATATGTGCTAAGATATAAAATCCCTTCAATACAAAAGAGTAAATTTACAACTGTCGAATGAATTATGATACATTATTAATTAATAATTTATTGTTTCATTGTGTATTAATCAGCTAGTTAATTGAAAACCAGCGAAAAATAGTTGTTTATGCAATTAAATAATGATGATAGCATGTATCAATTTAAAATTGAAATGTAGAATTAATTATTCATTATACACATCGGGAAAAAAGTTTGCGCAAAAATTAAATACGATAGATACAGCAACGGGTACATTAATCAATTATCCACCAATAAAACAACACGTTCGAATTTACGTGATATCGATAAAAAAGCCAGTTAAGTGTACATACACACACAACTTTGTTGTCATTGCATTTTCATGAAAAACTTACGGCGTAAAGTTGAGGATTTTGTCACGACGACGAAATCCAAACGATCAAGAAGAAACTTTTAATTTGTTCGCATTACACAAATTTCACTTGCGCGCCATGCAAAAATTTTAATTGCAATTTACCGTCAATTAACCGTAAAGGGTAATGAACAAGTGACTGGCTTATGTTGTTGAAGGTGCATGCAAGGTGACGTTGATTGTAGACTCACACATATCGTGCAAAATATTGTTAGACAATGTGTAGTACTCTCTAAAAATTCATTTTGTGGAAATTTTCCGTCAATTAACCATCAAAGCTAATGAACAAGTGAGTGGCTTATTGTTAAAGGTGCATGCATAGTGACGTTGATAGCAAAATATTGTGTGTTTCAATTACAATCTAAAAATTTATTTCATTGCATAAATAACACATAATTTTAAAATCAATTAATTAAAATAATGCAGCATATTAAATGTTCGAGTTAGTATAGATAGAATAATTATATGGTTTGTCTATCGTACAATTCAACTTCAATTAGAATAAATTGTTCAAACTATTCAAACTATAAGAAAAATATCTAATTTAAAAACTATAATTATTTTGTAATTAAATTGATTCTGATGCTTTTTATTTCGAATAAAATTGATTGATTATTGAGAAAAATTATGAAAGCGACGGGCCGATAAAAATTTCACTTATAAAATTTTTAGCAATAAGTCTATGTCAATTGCGTCCCATACAATATATTGAAAATCTTAACACTCCACTATATATAAAATGTGAGCTGAAAATTAAATAATTTCTTGGAAGTAAGAACGTGGAAAATCACATTTTCCAATAACCACTCGCTTTACTGTAAACCACAACTCCACCACATACACATACATACATAGATACAAAATTTGTAGGAAATATTTAGGTATAAGTATATCTTTTCTATGCAGAGCGAGCGACGAATGCTCCTCAACTCACGTCACGATTCGAATCAAAGCTGCAAAACCAAATCTGTATCCGAAAAGCTTCGCGACATAATTTCTTACACACTGTCACACACCAAATTTAATGGTGTTAAAGTTAAAGTTATTCAAAGAAAATTTATGTTTAGCATATCAATTTAAATGTGAAATTCTTACGGAGTGCCCCATATTGCTGATTATAAGTGCAGGTGGGTGGCAACATTTGAAGAAATGGTAATTTATGAGGAATATATTGATAAACATATTTGAGGACTTTGTTATTATCTACATTTCGGATGAGTATTGCAAGGATTTTAAAATTTTGAATCATTTCTAATAATGTTCTCTATCTTTCCTAAACATTTGTAAGCGTTAATCGTGCACACTCTGTATGTTATGCACCCTAAATATCTACTATCTTAAAGATAGGAATAAAATTTATATAGTAAAAAAGGAAATTTGAATACACTTAGTTCACTATACTTAATTATAAAATTATAAAATGTTATTGTTCTTAAATTTGATCAACAAATACCTATTTAATTAATTCCAATTTTGCCTAAGGTGATTTTGCAATTGAAGTGCTTTGATTATTCCCAAGATACATACAATATTATCTTAAAGATGATAATTAGTTAATTATGGTAAACATTCAAAACGTTGGTTAATTTGTATACACCTAATTAAACCTGTTGTAAAAAGCTGAAACAATTCCACTTACATTTCTGAAAGTAGTGCTCGCACCTTGCAGAACGTCTCGCCGAGCAGCCAAGGATATTGGTGCCAGTAGATGGCCACATCGTTGGGCAATCCTAAAAAAACACAAAACAACGCACACAAAAAATTATTAACATCGCCATAAACAAACTCAAACATAGCGTTAACGTGCGTCAATCAGTGCTATAAACGCATGCAAACAGCCGTAAACTAATTTAGCGCGATGATGATCATCATGAGGATGATGATAAAAAAATACGGGACGGCATATCGCTCTGAGCGCCTGACGAGATATAAAATTCACTTTTTGCGCTATTCATTATGTTTTGTACACACAAAAACACGTATCGATTGTGTGTTTTATGTTGAATTATTAATGACGGTTTTTTTCGCGTTGATCGCTGACAGAACATAATTTCAGAAAAACACAATGTGAGGAAACAGAGAGTAACTTCTTGGACCATATCCAAATGTTTGCAAACTTTTGCTTTCATAAATTATATGTTGAATCGTTTATTAAATTACAAAAACAAATTAAGAAAGAAAAACAAATTTCAGAATGAAAAGCTAATTTATAAAATTTTATTTTTCTAAGCCATTCTATTTTATGTACTCATTTTACAATTTTCTGTTTTTTCATTTTTTCACATATAATTTTCAATCTTTAAAAGGAATATATTTTTTGGTCTTTTATGTTTAGAAAACTTTTGTGGTCTCATCTTTAATATAATATTTAACGACTTATGGATAGTAGATTTTAAGTTTTCTAAGTCATTGCCACACACAAGAAGTGAGTTTATGTTCGCAGATAGTCTTTTAAACCTCATTTCTTCGTCGCTTGGAAGCGTCAGTTCATTATTATACTTCCTCTTTTATTAATTCTTAAAAATGCCATGGTAAATTCTAGCTCAATAAACTAGTTCTTATATTATATTTATTCCTATTTGCCTTCAAGTGACTTGATGGCTTATATTATTCCTATTTATACAATTCAAGACCTCTACAATTAGTTTAATTCTTTAAAGCTTAAAGTCGTTGATATATCTATCAAAAGAAGATTATTTGATGTTGCTTTTAATTCACATATTAAACTGCAGTTTGTATTTTTAGCCATTTTCGAATTGCTTTTATACTACAATATGTGCACACAAAATTGCACTATAATCTTGTTTTAATATAAACGAGACAAATTATAATTGTCACTTTACAAAATAAATAACTGATTATTAGCAAAATGCAACCACTACTCTACGCGTGTTTACAATTAATATCATCGAATGCTGTCTATTGTATTCGCATTACCCATTAGGCAATTATACATTTTTATGTTATTGTTTGTTGTCCGCGTTTTAATACGTATTATATACGCATTATTCAAAATACAAAGCTTGCTATTATTGTTTGGAATACAATAAATACAATAAAATATGCCAATTAACTTAATTTAATATAAAAACGGCAAAATTTTATTAACACAGGATACTGTTGATGTTTTTAATGAAAATTATAAACATTCTAATGGTTAATTTTGTAAATTGTAATTAAATTTGTTTAATTTTTTAAGTATTAGGACTACCGGAAAGTTCTGCCCGTTTGAAAAATAAAACAATGGTAATAAATCAGTTAATACCAATTTTGCAAACAAAAATTAGTACTATCTGTTGCAGTCTTATTGTACATCATTACGCACAATTTTTTTTAATTTCAAACTTTTATTTAAACAGTATTTAACTTAAAGACGTGAGGGATCTGGATTCCATGTATTACATTTTTAACAGTTTTTTTTTGATAAATTGTACATTTAAACCAATACACAATATTACATGATCAACAGAAGATTATTTACAACGTGGCATTGTCGAATAGTGAGCTCTTAAAGTGCAGAGTTGAGGCAATGTCTGTTCTAGACATGTAAATTAGCCTACAAAAGTAAAAAAATATGAAATCTATATTTAAATATTGGAATTATGCTTGCAAGAGGTCTTTAATAAGGATAGACACTATAGTGTAAAATAAATATTAATAAACATTAGAGAAAAAACATATTTTTGTTTCATAATATAAACGGACAGAACAATCCGGTAGACCTGATATTTATATACAATAAAATATTTCCTTTTTCGCATAAATTTCGAACATCAAAAAATACATTTCTGAAAATATAATAAAAAATATCTGCATGCCATTCATTTTATTGTTTTAAATATTTTGATGAAATACATGTTTGATTTGCGGTAGAATGAAACATCATTTTCGCCGATTCTTCCATTGAAAATTAAAATATTCACAAAATAAATACTTTACATACTTTTAACCTAATTGGTTTTGTGTATTATTCAAAATGTCTGTACATATAAAATGCGTTGGTATAAAACATACTATTATGTGTGAAAAACAATAAAATGTTGCAATTTGAAAATTAATTTAATAATTTATTAACAAATAAATAACGATTTACAAGCATTTTTTAATTTAATCATTTATTCACATAAATTTATTATCATAAATAATTTCTATATAATATTTAGTTTTATTGTTTATTCAATCTCCGATAATCCGCTATTTAATTTTGCATTAAAAATAAACACTTTAAACACTATTAATATAAATACTATATAATAAAATCGTTTAATAATAAAATAAATTTTGAAATAGTGTACATCAACACATGATATGTTTACTATTTATCAATTATTAAGTATAAATTTTATTTTGATTAATTCAAACGCATTTATTTGTAAAATATTGTATTCCCAAAAATATATATTTTATTCATTTCACATAAATTTGGAGCTCATCAACAAAAACAATATTATAATTTATTGAAAATGCAATAAATGTCAGCGTAGGCAATATGTTAACGTGCGTATAAATATTGATGAATTTCGTATTTTTTTTTATTTTTAGTTAGATATCTATATATAAAAATAACTGAATCTAGGCTTTAATTCAAAAAGTTTTTAATTTGATGCGTGTTATAATATAAAATTGCACCAAACTTTTGATGAAAAATCTACATTTTCATCATGCATATGTCCTTTATACCTATGAATTTGTTTCAACGCAAATTATTTTTAAATTTAAATTAAAATAACAATTTAAACAAATTTATTGATTGCATTAATTATTTTTTAATGGGCATTTTAATGACATTCTAGTGAGTAAGAATAAATATTTATTTTTGCATCAAATTTTTAATGAAAAATCTAGATTTTCATCATGTTATATATTTTTTGATTCAGGCACAAATCGATGATTATTTTTTTTTAATTTCGATTAAAATAACAATTTTAACAAATCCTTTCATTTTTTTCATTTACTTATTTTGCAATGAACATTTTAACAAAATCCTAGTGAATATGTTTAGATATTTATTTTTGCACGAAACTTTTAATAAAAAATTTTAATTTTCATCATACGTATGTCCAACCAACACAAATCTATGATTATTTTTTTTTTTAATTTAAATTAAACTAACAATTTATTCATTCATTCAATTCATTTAATTAACAAAATCCCAGCGAGTATAGATATTAATTTTTCACCAAGCTGTTGCAAAAAAATCTGCATTTTCATTATCTACATGTCCTATCTATATTATATATTTTTGAATCAACACAAATTTATCATTAATTTGTTTTAAATTTACATAAAAATAATAATTTAAACAAATTCATTAATTCCATCATTCATTTATTTTACAATGAAATTTTTAACGAAATAGATATTTATTTATGTGCAACAGCAACAACAACAAAAAATGTTTAGATATAGGTATTACAATATAATGAGTGGGAAACATTAAAACGTCGCACAAAAGTGCACCACCACCACACAGCTTACACGCGCGCTCGCATTTTTCTTCTTGTGGATGCAAAATAATGCAGCATAATTGGCGACAAACAATATTCGTTACAACAATAAAAGCACTCTATGGGTTTTTGCTATTTATGTAATAAATATGGTAGCAGACGTAAAAGAGTTTTACTGCCACCAACCACCACCAACACACGCTATTTATTTACGTAATAATCATAAAGGGAAAATGAAATAATGTGTTGCACAAAACCTGCTTGCTCGTGCTCGCTTTCAAAATGTATGTGTATTGTGTGGAAAATAATTGGCTGGGACGATGATTTGACTCGCAGATGCGCTGCAACGATTCAAAAACTCTGTTTTGTCCTATATTAAACCTGCAGCGAAAAACGCTAATAAGACGGTTGGACTGGAAGAAGATGATGAAACTTGGCGAAATCAAGAAATAAATTACTTGAAGCATTCCAAGTATTTATCCAAATATTATTACAATTGGAATAATAAACAATTAGGAAGAAAACTTTCTTTCAGAGTTCTGAAAATGTCTGGTATTTCAAGTTTTACGAAATAATAAAAAAAAACGTTCATTGTAATTATTAAAAGTTTTTGTTTGCATTTTTACCTTTTAAAAAGATTAATTTGATGTTAAAAGCAGGTCCGGCGTTAGGTACACGCAATCGGTGCTTTTAACGCAAGCTTCGTGCTTTAAAGACATTCACTTCTGAACCAGCTAGCATATGTATGGGTCGTATGATCAGAAAAGTAAAAAATATATTCTTTAGGCCACTCCTAATCATCCCAGCTATCTGAAAATTTGTGTATAAACTTATATTAAGCAATACTACGATATGCAATTTTTAGATTGGCGAAAATAAAAATAAAGTTAAAAAAATTTTTCGGCAAGCCCTTACGATTTTTGACAAAAATTGATGGTTTATCAATTTCGTTCAAAATTTGTATAAGGGGGTATTTCGTCATTCTAAAACGATTAGCGCGGTTAGTTGCCCAAAATTTTCCATAGGAAAAAAGTTATGGGCCATTTTCTGGTGAAAATTCATGTTTTTCACGAATTTCCTCCACTCCTTTTTATGTTTTTGCACCACCACGCCAATCGACGGAAAATAAAATTTTACATAGTAATTGATAGTTTTAACGATCATTTTCGTCCATTAACAACGTCAACCAATGGCCACTACAAAATAAACGTTCAATTGAATCATGAAAAGAGCGAAAAACGTGAAACAATGTGAAACTATGAACAAGCTTGAAACTTTTGGGACCACCCTTGTAACATAGGAATTTCATTGCGTCTAAGCTAGAATACATGGTTCAAATTTAGGTCGAAGAATATAAAGGTTAAGAAGTACTGGTTTAATACACAGAATTGTCCTATTTATTGGTCATTTCTAGAGTTATAGACGCACTCTATACATATACTTGCCTAAAACGGTTCGAATGTAAATTCTTTTGCTAGTTTATTTAAAGTTTCAACTACAACATAATCCTTAATATTTCATCGGTCCTGGTACGAACTCGTACATGTTTCGTTAAAGTGCAAATAAACATTCACATGTAATTTACAATTCTTACACGCGCGGAAAAAATTATATCTATATATTATTTGTAAACATATCGCAAAATGTTGTCTTTTAAACGCACCCACATACATCAATGTTGGTCTGAAATATTTGCGCGTATATTAAATGCAAGCGGAGGATGTAAAACCGAACCGGATGTTGTTGCAAAATCGATGCGCATCGTCGTCGTCGGCGGCAGAGTCGAAGATCCCGATGTGGGAAAAATAGGAAAGAGCATCGCGGCGAAGGATAATGAGCCGATTTTTTTTTGGTCGAAATGTAAATCGGCATTAGTCATTCCGCTTGTAGGTATATGACGTCGTCTTCCAGGAAGTGTAATATAAGGCGTACCTAATTCTGTTTCGATATTCCATTACCGATGAAATTGCGTTCGGCTGCGTCTTCCTGCCTATAGGCTGGAATGCCTTTACGCACTGGTGGTTAATCAAGATGCATTTTATTAAAATAGATTTTACCAACTTCCAGGAAGAAACTTGCAAACTTTATACTTCTATTTTCAAAGTAAGAATTAATAAAAATAAATAAAAATAATTTTTATTTGAAATATAAATTTAGCACTCAAAACAATTGGCAATAAAATTCTTGCTCAGCAAGATACTTGCAAACTTTATAATTTCACGAATAAAACACAAGGGTTAGTTTTAAAGTAAGAATTAATAAAAATGAAAAATAATTATAATATTTTACTACTCTTACATCTAGAGCAACAATCTTGGACCTCAAAACAATTAGCAATAAAGTTGATTTTGTATACGTTCCTTTGTCTATGTTTAGTTATCTCTATTTATTTTATACTAAAATGTTTTATTAACTTGTAGCAAAAAACTAAATGTTTACATCTATTCCTACGAATAAAATACGTGGGTAGCCTTTAAAGTAAGACCATATATAAAACTTTATTTTTCTGATTGTACTCATAAAAAAGTGTACTCTCATATTTTTAAAATCGAAATAACAATGCATCTTATAGGCCAAAGGTAGTTATTATTTAGACATTTGCACTAAAAAATAAAAGTGCATCTTATTGGTTTAAGAATATTTGTTAACTTTCGCTAAATATAAAATATAAAAAACAATCCAAGTATACAATTTTTAATCTTTATGATCCAAAGAATGTCAATATATACTACCCTTCTTGTATTTGAACCAACAATTTTGTGCAACATTCAACATTTTGAATGAAAAATGTAACAAAAGGTTGTAGGTTGCGTTCAATTCACGAATATAAATTAAACATTTTAAAATGTTTATTTAACAATCTAAAACACGTACGTACCTAAAGCAATTTATTTTTTATTGTTGTAAAACCATGTCTATTTTCCTAAATTAACAAAAATGCTTGTTTCTCTCTTTGTGTCTAACAACATTGATAGAAATAGACTTGCTATGAAGATTTTAATATATTTTAATCCGTTTACTTTATATTTCTCGATTACAAAAGATGGAATACTATTCTTTTCCCTTTGCATTTACTCTACTTTAATCTATTTAATAGCATCCATGTGCAATCGGCGTGGGCTGACGCAATCAGATAGAATTTTTGCGATTTCAATGATTAAATAGGTGGGTGTACTTTTTTAACTTTAAACTAAATAAATCCATTAGGTAATAATAAAAATTTTTTGCATTGCATTGCATCACATGAATCAATCATATCACTTAGTTAGATGAATTGTATCAAATAGTTTCATTGCATTTTGATAATATAAAGTGCATTTGATGTTCGGCTAGTTGACGGCACGATTTGCTATATATGCATCTGATATGACAGTTACAATTTATACAATAATGAATAAGTGATATAGACCAAAAACTAGTTTTGAGTTTATTATTATTGCAGGGCAAAATTTAGAGGAATATTTGATAGTTGTATTGAATACGGTATTAGTACGGTAATGGGCGCATCATTGCAATAGAACGAGATTTGAGAAAAATAATGATGCATGTAGTAGTACAACATCCATGAATGAATATTTCCATATTATATATTATTATTATAAGAAAATAGATAATATCTAGAGAAGTATTTGATAGTATCTAGGTCTTGATTATAATATTGATGTATTGGACTACTAACTTGTTTTAATTTTATTATTATTACAAGAAGATAGAAAATATTTGGAAGGGAATGTTAATAGTACCTGTGTATTGATTTTAGTATTAATGTACTTTCAAATCGACACATCGTTACGACATTTGATATAAATGATGCATGTGATGCAACAATATCCATAGCATGAAAAAGTTACAGCAAAAATAATTAAAAATGAAAGTTTTACCAATTTACTGAAAAAATATAATATTTTTACAGGAGCTTTTGATATTGATATTGGTTTTGATGTATATTCAAATAAACGCATCCTTACAATGAAACGATATTCGATACAAATGCTGTATATGATGCAACACCCATAGTATAAAAACACTAACTAATCGTAAGCAAAAATAATAAAATGATTCAAAGTTTTATACCACCTATAATACGAAAAAGTTTTTGCAAATAAAGCGAGCGTAATACTATTACAAACTTGTACGAATTAAAAATCATGGCGATTTTAATGCGATATATACAGTAGTGGAAAAAGCATCGTTTTTATTCGCATCGCAAACGGTACGAAAAACAATTACACCGGCGAGAGTTTTTATTTATAATTTGCCGGAAAAGTTTCGGACGCACCGGAAAGCAAAAGAGAGATAGAGATCGAAAGCAAAAAACAAACTTTGTTCGTGCGTAATTTTTTTGTCATCGCCAGCCGAGAAAGGTAGAATATATTATATTCCAGCTACCTATAGAGGATATAAAGTTGTGAGCGCGCACCAAACAACCTTTTTCCTCCCTTGCAACCGATCCTAATATGTTCAACTTAATAACGAAGCGACATTCAATCGAGAGACACAATTGAATTTATATAAAGTTTTGATAATTAAGCGTATTGTTGCGGATTATTCCGAAACTAACTCAAAACTAATCATTAAATCGTTAAAACTTTGATAATTAATTCGGGGAATGAAAAAGCATTTTGCGTTACACCACGACCGTACATTTTTTAAATCACGACGACTATAAATAGAATATTTTAAAAGTTAAGTGCGCCCCATTTTAATAAGATAAAAGTGTAGTGTAGGTGGTACTTTAACGCGCTAATTGAATTATTAGCGCTTGATCAATGCATAATTTATTTTTTAATGTATCGATTAGCCTTTCAACTCAAAGCTGGGAAGAAAGATGATGATGGGGGTGCATTATTTAAAACGCCATTTAATTTTTGCTAACAATAATAAGATTACGCTATATCCTCTACCGAAAATCGTTTCGAAATGTTATATTATGTACTATATGCGATTTATTCAAAAGTATACATATAGAAAATATAATTTATATACTTTTTAGCATCTTCTTGAAATTGTTAAACATTAAATTTTCAATTTTTCTTTGATTTTCGCATTTTGCATCAAAATATTTAATGGTTTTCAAGCAATGGTGATAGAATTAGATAAAACATTTAATGAAAAATGCCAAAAGATCAAAGAAAAGTCAAAGAAGAAAGTTGTGTAAAAATTTCCCACGCAAAGAAAAATCCCAATCCAAAATTTAATCTTGATGGAGATACTAAAAAGTATCTATAGATTATATTTCCTATCAACACATAGTCTATAAATTTACTTTTACTTTTTGTTGTATCGATTAGACTCTTTCAAATCCAGCGAGTATAATAGAAGTGTATTATTTAAAACGCTATCAAATTTTAACAACACAAATAATAAGATTAAGCTACATTCTACCGAAAATATTTTCGAAATATTATCGTGCATGTACGTACCCATAGTCTATAAATTTTACTGTACTAAATTAAATTCCATCAACTGCAATAAATATTGTCTTATTGAAAAACTTTCCGAAACCTTTCGTTTCATAATAATAAAATTCTTAGTAGTCCAATTCGACGGACATATGAATTATTGCAAAATATTATTAATTACAGAACTAATTCGGATTATTTATTAGTTTGTATATTATATAAATGCGTGGAATTTGTACATTTGATGACAGTATCTCGGAGCTTACATAATACTCAAGTGTCATAATTAAATTCGGAAATATATGCTAACTTTGCTATTTTAATTACTTAGGTATGAATAAGGTGCAAAGTAGAATACGTTCTCAAATGCGGTAATAAAATCATGAATGTCCTATTTTTTAAACACATACTATTAAGGGATAGAAATTGCGTTACTATGAAAAGATCGACATCATCGTTACCTTATATTTTTAGTCTTTCTAAACTGCGACTACTCTTCAAGACACATCCAATCTATAGCTGTCAAATAAATATCTTGTAGCAATATTATGTCTTACCTATGCGTTAAGTCAAGAACTTTGCTTAAAGAAAGTAATAAAATTATAAATGTCCTATTTTTAAGACAAGGTTTATCTGCTATTCTTTACTATCATTCCTACTACTACTACTACTAGAGTATTGAGATGCTACGTATTCTCTGTCGTGTTGTGTGGAGTTGAGGCCTTGGTGATTACAGAGGCGACAGAGAAGAGACTTATTAGCTTTGAAATGTAGTGTTATCGAAGAATGTGGAAAATATCCTGGACACAACACATAACAAACGCGGAAACGCTAAGAAGGATGAAAAAAGATAAGGAAATACTCAACACTATAAAGAAAAGAAAAATGAGCTACTTTGGTCACATACTAAGGAACGAGAAATACGAATTGATGCGGCTGGTCATACAAGAGAAGGTGGAAGGCAGAAGAGGACCGGGGAGAAGACGCACGTCCTGGTTGAAGAATCTGAGACAGTGGAGTGGAAAAACGTCAATAGAACTGTTCAGAACGGTAGCAAATAGAGTCAAATAGGCCATGATGTGACACGTTAAGAAGAAGACTATCATTTCTGATTTTTTAATCTAAACTGCTCTTCTATAAACTGTCAGTTTTGCAGCAATATTGAAAGTTATGTACTTAATTTTGGTAAGAATTAAGTACTTACATTGTACTGCATGAGGTAAATAAATCGTTTTGTATTACTTGAAATTTATTAAAAATGTAATGCCTGTTCGTACTTTCTTAAAAAAACTATCATTTGCTGTGAAATAGCAAGAGATTTAGCAAGTGAAAATATAAAAAACAGATTTTTGCGATTATATATTCAAAAGTTTAAGAAAATTTATAAATGTGCTAAAATATGTTGACTCTTACTGCAAGGTGCAAGTTTCCACAGCATGCATGCGGAGAACACTGCAGCTGTCTTAACGCTGCAAAAGCTCAAGCATATTTATTCCATTTTTTATATATTTTACAGTATGATAAATCCAAATATCCAAAAAACAAAAAAAAACTTTCTTTATAAGTGTTTGCTTTCAAAGTAAACAATTTATTTTAATGTGGTAAAAAGCATTTCATAAATGTCGCATGAAAAATTCCGATTTCGATCGATACATCAATGAGTTTTAAACTTGTTGCCCAAAACATTTTTTCTCTGCATATCCCTTATATTGTTTTCATTTCCAATATGTGATAAAACACACAGAACATAAGCAATGTTATTTTTACAAATGGAATTGTTTTATTTCTGTTGTGAAATATTAAATTTTTTCACAAACATCATGTATTTTTATTTAAACAAAATTGGGCGCTCTTTCTATGCTACACATATATATTATATCTATTTGCAACAATTGTCTTTTGCCTATACATACAAGTACATTTTTGGTGTTAAATAGTTTTTTTCACAAATATCAGATTTTCTTAAAAACAAATCGCACGTGTACTAGGTATTTTTCATTTTTGGTAATTCTTTTTATTTCCAATTTTCTCTTTTCTAGAAACTTATAATCTATTTGAGTTATGTATTTATTTGAAGGATTTTTTTTATTTATGTTTTGTATTTTTTGTATCAAATAAACAATAAAGCATTAGAAGTTGTAGAAACTGGAGATTTTTATTTATTTTATTGCTTGTTCTCTAGAAATTTAAATTTTTTTATATATATTTTAACCCATTTGAGTTATGCGTTTATTTCCAAGGGAATATATGTTAATCTGAGATTAAAAATAAACATTTCGTTCTTTATATCTACTATATTTTCGTATCCAATAAGCAATAAAACCTTTGGGGGCGTAGAAACTGTCTGTTACTTTTGCAAATGAAATTGTTTTATTTCTCCAACTTCAAACCTTTTTCTATTTTGAAATATATTTTTTTGTTGCAAATATCATTTTTTAATAAAAATAAAATCGGACGTGCGTTTGATTCTTTCATTTTTTCCTTGATGTGAAGAAACTGTTACGTTTTGTATATCCAATTGTCTGATTTTACAACATGTAACTCATTTCCAGTATGAATATTAATGAATAATATTTAATTCACTCATTTCCTAACTAGTTATATAAAGTACGAGTACTATTCTCTACAAATAAGTCATGTAATAAATCAAATAAATATGAAAAGTAAACAATAAAAGATAAAAGCAACGCATGTTAAATGAAATTGACAATTCGTAGAAATCTTTATATTTCTTTGGAAATTTTTAACAACTGAATAATGGAAAACATTTTAAATCTATGTTTTTTAGATTTTCATAACTTGTCATGCACGATCTTTCAGTTAATTGACATAACATCACAACTAGATACAAATAAAGTATATTATAAACCATTAATTAATTTAACTTATTTCAATTGCGGCGACTTTCAATTTCATAATTATCTACTTTACAAAGATTTAAAAAAATGTACATTCAGTTAACATGTTTATATTCTTTACAAACAAACTTAATTATTAACATTTTAGGCTGTAATACTCTACCTGAATTATTAATAAGCCAACATTATACGAAAAAGAATTAATTCTTTGTTGCAAATGTTGTATCTTTAATAATTTATAATTTGTAATTCAATTATTTAAAATTATCATGTCGTAGCTAATATAGTGTTTTATGCAGAAGAGACTTAAATGTTTCTTGTATATAGGTATCTAATTTGATAGTTGACTTATTAAGATATATTTTTAGTTACATTAAACAAATCTATAAAGACTACGTATTTATGTAGATAAGTATGACTAATGACTTTAAGTCGTACATTTTCGAATTTTTATTAATTTCAAGCAAATTGTTCTGAATTCTTCAATTGTTTGTAGTAAGGTACTAATTAAAGTTACAAATGCATTAGCTTTGGAAGTTAAATCAATTTCATTTCCCCAGTAGTATTTTTAAATTCTTTATCTGCACTCTTTTCGGCAAATTTAACTTTTAATTATATTTATTTAGAAACATTTTAATTACATATATAAACTAGTTTTTTTTTCATGTAGAAACAAACTTAAAGTGTTAATTCTTTACTATAATTGTTATGTTTTTTAATTCATTTACAGCAGCAAACATTTACATTGCCCAATCATAGAATAAATAATAAAATATTAACATTTTTAACACCAAACTAAACAGCGCGCAGTAATATTCGCGGCATAAATACTACCACACGCAATTAAATTTCTTTCTTTTTTTTTGAAAAATTGAATTCACACAGAGCGAGCGCGGCATAACGCACACATTTATTTAATGCGTGCGAATATTCGTTAATTTTTTGAAAAAAAGGTTAATTAAGCGAAACAAGGCCGCGCAATTAACCGGAGCGTCGATTAAATTATCCATCAGCGAAATACGGGTCACACATTCGGCACCAAAAATTGCTTTTGATATCTTTATGACGACGACATCGTTGTCGTCGTTGTAGCGCGCTGGCAAAGCCGCACGCAAACACACACACACATTCGAATTAGTTTATTATGCGTCCTGCACGATGCAATAGATAATAATAAAGATCATGATCGTTTGGTCGGTGGAGTTGAACGTCACGCCACCGCCATCGCCACCAACACACCATGTGGCGTCGTCTCGTAAAAACCATATCATATTTTTATAGTTTCTGCATTTTAAATTGTCTTCGTGCAAGGAGGAGGACGCGACGGCCGATTAATAATGGATGAGTGGAGATTGGCGCGAAAAGTTTATAGGGCGACGTGCGCACGGTTTTTAGCAGAAAACTGAATGGAAATGGAATTAAATTCATATTTATGCAATGCAATGCAAGAACCAGAAACGATTTACTTTCGACTGGTTGGATTCTTATTTATGTTTGAACAAGAATGCACAAAATATTAGATTTCGTAGCATTGTTATGATCCCCAGCTATAAAATTGCAATGTCTTTCTTGCGCTCTCTAAGCTTGACATAGTAAATATTTGAAAGTAGACTTGAGATTAGTTAAACGTTGTCTCTAAACGATAAGCGGTTTATGAAAAGATAAAGTGGAATTTTAATGGAGATAAATTAAAAATGTGTATAGGTATGAATTTAAATTTGCTAATAAAAATATTGATTCAAGTTATATAAGAAGAATTTTGATGAAGAACAATTCTTTACTTTAAACCTAACCCTCATATAAAAAACAATAAACTCTAAATAATGTCAAAAATGCTTCATTTAGATTTATTTAAAGCGATTTGTATAAAATTTAAATAAGTTGCCATTGAACATATAAGTGATCTTTTGATTTTTCCAATTCTACCGCGCATTGCTCACCCCCATAATGATTAATTGATTAATTTAGCTACTTAAATTTATCCAAAATACCAATAAGATTGTTGATAAATAAAAAACGCTAATATTTGGACAGAAAATCCCACAAACAAATTTCTAGTTTATTAAATCCATTTCCTATTTCTTATATATTCTTACAGATATAAAACTGATTAAGTTTAAATTAATCAGTCACATTTTCTGTTCGAATTATTTCACATTTTTGTATTAAATTTAATGTAGTCTGGCTATGAAACACTTTTTAATATTTTATGATGTGAATTCAGCTTGGAATACGAGAGAAACGAAAAAAAGTTGATAAACAAAGAAAAGCTCATATTTATTATATCATTTCCTACTTGAATTATTTAATAATTTTTATTCGCGTCGCGAAATTGTTAATAAACTCTCGCAACCAATTGCGTCTAATTTAAACATAAAAATAAGAAAATGAATGAGAAAAATTGTAAATAACTAAAAATATATAATATTAATTAAATGTACTATTTTTTATTTGAATAATCTAAGATAATTTCTTAATAATGATAGTAATTTTAACTTCAAATATAAATAAATTAAACAACGTAAAGAATTATAGTAAACAAAAAATTAAACTAGAAGTATTTTTATTAACATTTTCTAATTGAATTATTTAATAATTTTACTTCCAACATAAAAAACCATTCTTCAGTCTAGTAATTTAAAAACACTTTAGTTTCCGTGGAATCGTTTCCTCGTAAGTCTGGATAAGTTCAAAGAGATTGTATATGAGAAAAATAATCATCTACGAAATAATTTTCTATTTGAAAAAATTAGAAATAAATTAACAACAGCGTAACGTTGTTATAACAATTTCAGTGTAAAAGAGTTGAATATATTACGCGAGAAACTCTTGTTAAAAGCAAAAAAAACGTTTTCGAGTTGGATAATTTTTATTAATGCTAAAACGTCTCACAATCAAACATTTTCAATTCGAAACAGCAACAAAACAGCAATTTTATTATCGGTTTCTAATCGACAGAGTTTCTTCTAAAAAACGCCAAATTATTTAAAACACTTTGAAATAAGTAACACTTTACTTCCTGGAAGTGCTTTTTATTTGCTACAACACTTTCAGCCTTTTAAAAGAAAATCGATCGCCAGTAACTGTTGCTAAAAGCAAGAAAAATGGCCGTAATTTAATCAAAGTTTTCTAGTCAATGTACTTACTTCATAATTTTTATCAACAGAGCAAACTTATTAATAAAATCTTATAATATTAACATTGTTGGGTAAAAAAGTATTGTTAAAGTAATTTTACCAATATGTACTTAGATCTTAGTTGAATTATTTAGTAAGTTTTATATATTTAAAACTTCCAGTTCGCAGAAAGNTAATAAAATCTTAAATAATATTAACATTGTTGGGTAAAAAAGTATTGTTAAAGTAATTTTACCAATATGTACTTAGATCTTAGTTGAATTATTTAGTAAGTTTTATATATTTAAAACTTTCAGTTCGCAGAAAGAACGTTGCTTCTGAGAAGTAAAAACAATTTCCGAATTCTTGATATATTTATGAAAATTAAATAACTTTTATCAACATTTTCTGCTCGAAGTATTTAGCCATTTTACAATATTAACACAGCGCAATATTGGTATCTACTTAATAAAATCTCACAATCACTTCAATATTTCTCATTCGTAATAATAATTTTAGCTTTCGAGAAATGGTACACTGGAGGTAGATAATTTCTTTAAAAAAAAAATTTGGAATATCTAACGCAAATGACTTCTTATAATTTTATTTACGTCGTTTTTGATCATTTTATATGCTTAATGGACGTTTATGTGCCCTTATATAGCCTTTTGGTAATAATATCTCACAATTCATTCAATATTTGTCATTGGCAATAATTTTTGTATCGTTGTCGATTATTTCTTTAAAAAATAGAAAGTCTAGCGCAAATGTTTTCTTATATTGTTGCTTTCATCGTTTTTGATCATTTCATACATTTAAATTGCGCTTAATGGACGTTTCTGCGCTCTTTACAATTAATTTATCGTCATACCAACGTATTACCTGCCACGACAAACAGAAATTTGAATAAAAATCAAAATAAGAATTCTTTAATAACTCTTACATTAAATTAGCAGGGCAATATTGATAATAAAATCTTACAACCAATTCTATATTACTGATTCCCTAAATTCTTCCTAGAAATAGAATAAGTATGTGATTTCTTTAAAATAAAATAAAAAATATCGCAGCATCGCTTTATACATATTTAATAATTCGTCATGGTAACGTGTCGCCTAGCGCGACAAACAGACATTTGAATAAAAAAAAAAATCAAAATAATATTTTCCTTTTTTAATAACTCGCATCGTTTCAATAATTTATCACGTTTTATTAAATTCTTTAATCAATGAACTCTCGGCAATAAATTGATGAGCTGTAAATGTTGTTTAATAAAAACACGAAAAATTGGATTTTAATCAAAAAATGAAATTGTGCGTGTACTTTTTAATAAACTTTCCACTTAATTAGTAATACTATGTATTACACACGAATTTTCGGAGCAATAAAATATACAAATCGGTGTATCGTTAAAATTTTCATTTGCCCGAATGGATTTGCGAGAAATAATGCTGAAAAATTAATTAATCCAAACGCTCCTGCTGCCGCTGTTGCGTTTCAATTATGCGTCTTTATGCGTTCGATGGTGATGATGATGGTGGTGGTGGTAGGTAGTTGTGCTCTTCCCCCTCGCCAAAAAACCGTCATTAACGCGTTGTCCGTTTTAATAATCCCACAAATTGACATATCGTATATTGTTTGAGAATTACGTGTGCGAGCGCGCATACGGATGCTGGTCGGGTGTGTGCACAAAGTTTGCATCAGCTTTAATTATCGCCTGTTGCATTATAATAATTAATCATTAGTGCTGATAATTTTCATTTTCGCATATACCTTTACCTCGTCGCTCGTTATACTTGCAACGGCCGTGCAGTGCACTAAATAAACACGCCAGGTGCAAATTTATGCAAATTCTTGACGCATTTTTGCGAGAGAGAGCAAATTCTAAATCAGGCCTTTGTTTTAGTTTGCATCCCAAAAACCGTAGCTTATAAAAAACGTCAAATTTTTTTTTTCATTCCATGAACCTCGAACATATTAATTAATATATTATATATATATATTGCCTAAAAAAATAATAATTTTCATCTATATCTAAATTCTTGACGCATTTTCCCGAGGAAACTCTAATCAGGTTTTTGTTGTAGTTGGCATCAAATTATAAAGAAGTTTTAATAAACTTCGAACGCAGAACATAGATTGTACAAAGTATCATTGAGATTGTGGTACCGCAAATACAAGTTTTTAAGGGTTGTCCATGTATGAAGCCTAGCCTAAATTTTGCTTCTTGCTCATATTTGGATCATAGCCTAAATTTTGACCCTTGTCCATATTTAGATCCTAGCCTATAATTTGGATCCTTGCTCATATTTGGATCCTAGCCTATATTTGGAACCTAACCTATATTTTGACCCTATCCTATACTTGAACCCTAGCCTATATTTGGAACCTAACCTATATTTTGACCCTATCCTATACTTGAACCCTAGCCTATATTTGGACTTTGGCCTATATTTGAGCATCTCCTATATTAAATCCGTTAGGTTAAAAAAATTAATTTCTGAAATCTAAAAAAAATATAACAACTTGTTAAAAAAATTAGGTAACGTAATTAAATGTCAGGTTCGGAACTTGATAAATTTATGAAAATGATAAAATTAAGTTTTTCATGATTTTGTTCTCCTCTAAAATAGTTGTAGACAGATTAAATTTTTTTCGCAAACGTATTTATGTTTGCAGACTTAAGACGTACAAATTCCCAATGTCGAAATTAAAGTAAAAAAGACGCTTTACCCGCCAACTTGTAATAACTTTGCACAACTTTAAGTCGCATTTGCTACGTCTCACACACATAACACATACATACACAGACACATCACAAAACGCTTTTCAAGCTTCGAAAGCCGCCGCCGCAATCTGCACTAAATCGGCTAAACGCGCAGATTTGTGCTGTTTGTTGTACGAGGAAGAGG
>JARJDW010004543.1:0-10459 GCA_030264715.1 Adinopsis sp. GC000173
CTTATCCAGAAAACAGCGTTGCTCAACCTCTCTCAGTATACGCAACCCATTTTATAGTATGCATAACAATTACACTTCGAGCAATAAAATAATTCCAATTGCGCGAGATAAAATAGAAACACAAATCCCTCCATATTGTTGTCACAACTAAAGAACACGTATAACGATATTTAGAACGTGATCGATTTTTGTGTTTGTGCCATTATCAGGACGCATTACTTAATAAGCATAATCTTGCAATAGGTACTCATTGATTGAAAATTGAGTGTGGGTGGACGAAATTCAGCTGGCTTAACTGTTCATTGATATAGAGTTAATATCTAATATTTTCTAGTACACATGACCCCCCCTTCCCATGATTGTTGTTTTACCAAATTAGATTGAACGTACTACTGTTAGGAAATCAGTACTTAAAAACTAAAAAATAGGTTTTAAAACAATATTAATAAAGATTTAAAAGTGAAATGGATATGTAAAGAGTTGATTTAATTAAGAATCCTTTTGCTATAAAACCAGCACATTTAAATTATTGTATTTATTATGAGTATAATAGCCAAAGTATAAGAAATCCGATACAAATTTTAACAATTTGTCATCTAGTCCAGCTGGTTGCAAAGTTGGCGCCATTAAATAGTTATTTTAAAAAAATGCCAAACAACAGACGTTACAACAACATTAACAAAGATTTAAAAATCAAATGGATATGTATAGACTTAATTTAAATAATAACCCTTTTGTTATAAAACTCGTACATTTAAATTCTTGTAATAATCTTGAGTATAATAGTCAAAATGTAAGAAATTCGATAGAAATTTTGACATTTTGTCATCTAATCCCGCTGATTGTAAAGTAGGTACCCTTTATTAACTACTTATTTTTAAAAAATGTCAAATATAGACGCTAAAACAACATTAACAAAGAATTAAAAGTAAAATGGATATGTAAAGCGTTGATTTAAATAAGAACCTTTTTGCTATAAAACCCGCACATTAACATACTTGTTATAATTTTGAATATAACAGCCAAATTATAAGAAATTGAATACAAATTTTGGCAATTTATCATCTAGCCCTGCTGATTGTAAAGTAGGTACGCGTTATTAAATAGTTATCTTAAAAAAATGTCAAAAATAGACGTTAAAACACCAACATTAACAAAAATTTAAAAGTAAAATTGATATGTAAAGAGTTGATTTAAATAAGAACCATTTTGCTGTAAAACCCGCACATTTAAATTCTTGTAATAATTTTGAATCTAATAGCCAAAGTATAAGAAATTCGATAGAAATTTTGACAATTTGTAATCTAGTCCTGCTGATTGCAAAGTAGTTGCTCGTTATTAAATAGTTATTTTTAAAAAAGAAAATTGCCTGGATCTAATTAAACGTAAAACATACAAGTAGAGTAAAAGCCTAGCAAGAGCAAAGAAATGCGTTGAAAGAAAAATCCAATTAACTATTTTAATTATTAGATAAAATTATTATTTTGTGTCGGGTTAAAAATGGTAGATACGCTTTTAGCAAGATAGAAATATAAATCACCCATTCTGCATTTATTTATCCACGTACGCATGTAACATAACAATTTCATAATATTAATTTATCATAATTTTGTATATACATATAATATTGTTGCATTTCACGGTCTGGCACGACAAACAATATTTTGGTATGTTGTATATGTGGTAAAATAGCTTTCATAAAACACCAAAATCCAATTAAGAGCGAGAGAGACGAAACGGGAGAGTGCAAAATGTGAATGTTGCTGTTTATTGTGCAGGGGACTGAAACATTTTCTATAACAAAAATTATTATACGTCTAATTAAAATTAAATGATGTCGAAATGGCACTATATAGTATTATTTGTCATATTTTCAACTTGGCCATCATTTATAACTAAATGTAAAGCAGCCATATACATATACTGTTCCTAAATTATTTTATGCGTTGTTAGATAAATGTCATTTGGAGAAAATATCAATAACGTCGCTAGTAATTGCGCGCTTAGTGCCGATAAAAAATTCAATTGAAATTCTGGGCATTAACAAAGTGAAATAAATTTTTCCGTTTGTGGATTAAATCTTATTGAGAGAGTATGATGGTGGTTTTTTTAAACAATACGTAAATGACCATTGAGCAATGATTCTAATGCCTTTGTCCGCATTCCAAATTACAAAAGAGAATCCTCCCTATTAAATGTCCCGTATATACTACCTACACTGTGTTTTTTTTGTTCCAATGTGGATGTGTGTATGTTGTTTTGTGCGCCGTACACATAGCTGATAAAGCGCTAATTAGTGGACTTAATGGAAATGTACTAAAATGCTTTTGTTTGATGTTTCATTTGCTTTTTTGCTTTATATTTTGCAGATAATTTCATGCATTCTTTATTTCACCTGTTAGAGGATTGATTAGCGCGCGTAATGATTTAAAATATTCACTAAGTAATTTCCTTTAATAAATAAGAAATCCACTTCGATGTCAATTTAGAATTGTAATAAAATATGTAAAAATATATTAATTAATTATTTCAAAAATTACATCACTGAAACACACCGTGCATGATCTTAAAGAATTATTAAATTCTAAATAAGTTAATATTGATTTAAATCAGCTATTTCTCATTGGCGTACCCTGTAACATCTTATTTCGCTAGTCTAGTACCCCCTGTTGGTATCGCAAAATTCATGGTTTAACGAATATCGGCGGGTGTTCTTTTCCCTCGCGTTTTACTATATGAAAACAGGTGGAATATTCATATTTGTTGATTACCATAAATCTTTAATATTAGGAAGTATATATTTCACGATTTTATTTACAACTAAATTATTATGTACACGGTACACCTAAACAACCTATTTGTGCATTTCCAGAGGTATGTGTATTTCAGGTTGGAACCACTGATTTTCACGTCTTTTTTTCTGAAGTTTGGGTCGATCATAACATTTTCAAGCTAAATATGCAATACTTTTGGTGTTAACAAAAATATAAAAATAAAGAGTTTTTCACAGCTACTTTTTAGACATTGAATTCAAAGTTTTGTTTACATTTATAATTTTACGGTTTTGGCAAAAATTCTACAAAAATCCTGACATCTTAACTTTCTAGATGCACAAAATTACCTAATATTATACATTTTAATAATATTTGGTGCTAGTAAATCAAAGTAAAACCAGACGTTACACAAGTATTTGATCTGATAAATTATAATAAATTAAATTAATTGCGGCTTATTTATAATATAACATAGAATAATTAATTCAAGCAAATCTTATACGGTGTATACAAATGTGTTGACAGAAAATGACAAAAATTGAATACGTCTAATTAGTCATCTGTGCGAGCATATAACACATAACTAAAAATAAATTCGCAAAAGGCAAACGGGTAAAAGGGAATTTATCTGCGTTTGTGTGTGCGGGTATGTGAATGTACGTCGCAACGACAGATACATATAAAGGTAAAACCGGTAATTTCCCGGCGGTTGTATTTGTCTAATGTGACGTCAGCGAGCTGCTAATATCGCTCAGCTAATTTAACGACACCTGCAGAGGGGTGTATTATACATATAATATATAAAACAGGGATTAAGATGTGTCTGTGTGTGTCGTGTTTCGTATATCACGCGCCTTGACGCCAACGCCATCGCGCCAACGGCGCCCCCCGCTTCGTCCTGCGCGCCGTTGCCTTGCCACCTTTCATAACTTGCGGATTAACTGCGTATTCATAATCAGTCAAGTTACGAATTTAGACATTTTATTATTACTCCCCCGACGAATTAAAACTTATAAAATATCTATCTCTTTATGTAACGTAACTCGTATATTTAAGTATTCTGTTTCGTTTTGCTTTATGTTCTATATTTATTGTTCAACTAAATTGAATATTAAAAATTTGATTTTACATTTAAAATGCTTGTTTATGTTATTTCTGCTGAAATACCTCTTTTTATATACCAAAAAATAATTTTAACGCAATTTGAATACTTTTATGTTTAATTTGAATTTCATAAAAAATTTGGAGATAATAATCTAACCATATAGTTCAATAGCAACTCTTTTTAAAATACCTACATAAAACTGGAAATTAACTAATTAAAGTTATTGTATCTTTCTGCTTATGAAAATCATGCAAAGATAGAAGACGTTTAAAAATGAAGAATTATTTTATAAAAACACAATTAAATATGCATTACTTATACAATTTTTGTAAGTACTTACCCACCTCTTTACGTTCGTTTTAACATGATCGAGCCGTCCAAGAACTTCTGAAAAACACAGTGGGATTAGATTTTAGAGAATATAATGTATTAGAAATTTTCTGTACAATTATATTTTTAATTTCACCGCAACATTAATAATGTAGAAATTAATAATACAGAAACGCATCTATGCAAGTAGGTAATTATTTTAATTATTTTTGTTGTGTATCAATAAAATGATACTGAAAGGAGACTGTAATAAATTATTAAGTAACTATAAGTCACACATTAAAATCCTATAATTTCATATGGATTTGATTAATTTTTTATAATAAATTATTTACAAATTTATGTTTGTACAAATTCAAATACATATTATATTATTGAAATACTATCTGACCTAGTTGGGATAAAATCTATGTACATCCCCTATTTAGTTGCTATAACCAAAATTAATATTTAAAGATTTTAGTAATTTTTATAAACCTGAAACAATATACAATGCGCTTTAAAATTTATAAAAATCTCTATTAAAATGATAGTATAGAATTAAGTTTTGATTTATTGAGGGTTCATCTTTTGCTATAAAGCAAATAAGTTAGCAAATTAGGAGAACCGGTAATGGTTAAAAAATATGGTGTACCTAATCTACACGTTAAAATACGACTAATTCAGTGAAAAATCGGTTTGGGCTAAACAAACTTTCTTCAGAATACATTTTTTGTTTTGAATATGATCGAAATTGATAGAATATACATTAATTTTGCTCTTTTTCGTATTCTTCGTGCGACCTTAAATTACTGCATAGTCGTACCATTTTTGTTTTATAGCATACATTACAATAATTCTAAAGACAGACAAAAAGTAGTTTAATAATGTATTGAAAGTGTATAAATTATTATTTAGATCTATCAATAGCAAGTGAAGTTTTTTAAATGACAGCGAGTTAATCATCTTTACATACTTATAAAATGTTGATTTGAATTACGATCTACACGCTATATTTTCAAGACATATAGAGTAAATTAATTTCGTGTTCCGAGGTTCCACTGTATAAGTTACAAGGTTCAAACTGTGTTTAGACACGCTAAATTCAATGGTGGTAACCTCAAAAGTTGATATTTTTGAAAAGTGGGAAATCATAAGTTTATATTGTAGTATTTTTCTGCAACTAGCTCACGCGAAAACATAATACTAGTAGCCTAATTTCACCAAAGTCCTGTAAATGCTATAAATTTTTTTTTAATATTGTACAAATTCTTTGCAGATGAGTAAATATATACACTACTGTTTTTAAACATTATATCAACCTAATATCTACTCAAATTCATTGACATTTATATAGGATTTTAAATTTATTAATAGTTTACAATAGAATGAATAAAAATTTGTACCATTACACCTTTTTTTACGAAAATGAACAACAAATTGTTAATCGCTCATGCATCACTAATATCGCTATAACATACATAAAATTTAGAATATAAAAATCGAGTTAATTAAATAAATTTTAATTAGAATGAATTGAAAACGTTGTTATTTTAAATTACGTATAGGAAAAAGGTAATGGTTTTGTTTAATTTTTGTAAGCTGCATTCTTCCAAAGTTTTATTTAAAATGAATATACTACAAGTTATAGAAATATATTCTTCTTATTATGTAGTGAGGATTTATAGATTTGTGCATAATGAATGAAAACCAGTGACAATGATTTTGTATATTTTATTTTAATTAGGTAAGAATATTAAATTGGTAGACTAACATACAATTAAGAATTATTTATTTGCGTATATTTTGAGTGGGACTATAAACAACAAATACCAAATTTGTTTCGGATATAAATAGCGAGTTAGTTAAATATAGCATGATAAAAAAAGAAATACAAAAAAAACATGAATATCTAATATCATTTATTATTCAATAATTTAATATAATATTATTTTACAAATTGTATTTAGGATTTTAATAATATATTTATTCTTATTAAAAAGAATAAACAAAAATTCATCAATACATTGTTGATTTGTGCGAAATAAAAGAAGAAATTGTGAATTGGCGACGCATTTCCAATACGCATGAAATTTAGAATATAAAAGGCGCGCTAATTAAATAAAGCATGATCGGAATAAGGTGCAAATATACAAAAAAAGGGGGATGTTGTAGCAGTTCGAATATCCGTTCGACTATACCTTACACACACGGCCGCATATCATCCCATACGCATCCTTTCTCTCTCGTGCGCGTTTTTTGATGTAGTACGCATATGCGTACGGCATCTGGATCCGGAGCCGAAGAGACCGGAGTCTCGGGTCAGCTTGTAAAGCTCCAGTCATTCGCGGTTGCTCGGTCGTGTCGCGCGCACTAAACTCAACTACATTATCACACTGAAAAACTATATACACACACACATACATTACACACACCATAAATAAACGATAATCATTAACAATCATACAATTATATTTGTCACAATCAGATTTAATGTGGTGTGTGGGTGTCGATGTGGATTTTTAATAAACAACTCATTAACTCAAATTAGTGATGAATTAATAGATATTTTTGCGCTAAGAGACACTGAGAGATTTAAATACTCAATAGTTTGGAGATGGTAATGTTGTCGATAGTTCGGTAGTAGTGCTATCGTTATAAAACATTTACAGATTTTTTTCGTGTGCGGAAAATTGTGTGTGGTTTTGTTTTTATGTTCTATGATAAAATGATGTGTCTTAGAATGTATGTGCTTGTATTTCTTGTTTTATTTGAGATTGTGAGTTATGGAAGAGGGTTATCAATAACTGCACAGGAATATGGTAAGTGTTTATTAAATCAAGCTGAAACGTTATTGCTTTATTATTATCATCATCATCTATGTGATATTTAAAAACTAAACATTCTTACCACTCGTTATTTATTTGCAACAACAACAAAAAAATTATCAAATACTTACAGAGTATTAATTTATGATCACATTTAGCTGCAGCTTAATCGTGCCATTAATTCGAAGATTTTTAATATTCTGATAATTACGACTTTATTAATAGTTTCATATTTCACAACTTCTAATATATTTTATATCTATTTAAAGTAAAGGCATTTCTAAACTTAGTCCTGATTTAATTTGCAAAGTTTCTAGTTATTACTTTATTATTAAATTAAGCTTCGAATTTTCGGTTTAAGTTACTATAAATATTTTTAGCAGATTGTTTCTAAATAATATAATTTATTGAGAGTTTTACGATTTATCAATGCGACATAAAAACGACAATAAAATGGGAAGTTTTAATAAATAATAGCAACGCAACGAATCGAATAAGCGCGCTTGAATTATACTCCAAAAGAAATAATAAAATTTATAATCATCAAAAAGATATTAATTATAAATCAATTGAGGAGGATGGGATATCTAAGGTGTCGCAATGGATGGCATTTACACATATTATCGCAACGACAACATTGATTAACAGTTTTCAAATGCCTAGATACTAATTAATGATAATTACTTCGTCTAATAAATGCTAAAAACTTTCGATAATGAACAAAGTTTGTATATTGGTAAAGATATTCGAAGTGTGATTATTCATAGAAAATAATGCACGATTGCATATTCAGTGTTTGCGTCATTTTTTAATTAAATAATAAATTGCAATATCTGCTATAATGTAGGAATGTTTCCGTGGGGTTGTAATCTCATAAAATAGCTTAAGGGTGAATGTGTCTTTGGTCTCCCCGACTTTCGCATACGTCGATCTGCGTCAGTGTGCATGTGAATGTATAGTATAGTATATAAAGGGATCGTGTACTTTGGCAGCACGCGAATGTTCTGATGCGTGAAGAGCACTTGATTAGCATAGTGGTTATATCTAGCAACAGGTCTACTACTCACGCACCATGTAAATATTACTAAATATAACAAAATTATAGATGTGTGGCTTTCAAGAAATGCCGACAAAAGTCGCGCAATCATATAACTTCAAGTGTAAACTAGCCAGTATATAGAGCGGATTGTTGCAAAAATGATATATCGTGCAAAAGCGAGTTTAAAATAAAATAAGTAATCAAATGATGTAGATATTTCAAAATAAAAAGCAAAAATATAAAAAATGTGTGTTCTGTTAATGAATACAAGTAAAAAAAAGTACTAAAATTCTATATTTATCCATTTTCTTACAAAGAAATCATGTTTTGCAGTTTGTCTTAAAAATTTGCTAAGAAATCAGCATTTTTGCTTTACGTTCAAAATGCTTAAAATAACTTCAAAAATTACAGTAGCAACATGTGTAATGGCTAGGGACGACAATAAACTTCAAATTTTATATATCGTATAATTTTAACATTTCAAGCTGCTTTAGTTGCTTCAGCTCTACACCAGCAAAAAGTAGGAGCAGAAGTCCCAATTTTTTACCATCAAAATCGTTTACAATCATAGGCTAATACGAAGATTTCTTTTGTTAAAATGCGTAGAATCTCTTAAATTCAAATATCGCTTTACACAAAATTTTGCTATTTTAAAATCTTAATAAAAACTAAAAAAAAAACAATAGTTTTATCACAGAAAGTTAAACATTAATATATTTCTGCTCTCTTATCAAATAATATCATAAAATATAAACCATTTTTCATAACAAAATAGTTTTTAAATTTTTTATTTGGCAAAAATGCTGAAATTCGATAAAAAAATTTGGAAAAAAATAAAGCGTGTAAAAAACATTTTTCCACAAGATAAAGAATTTTATCAATTTTCCTTTAGACTTAAACTAAATCAAACCCAAATATATTTTATTAAATTGTATTTTGTACATTAATTAGAATTCTAAAAAGAATATAAAAAACGAATTGATTTTTGACTAATTGTTGTATCTGGGTGTAGTTTGTAATAATTTAAACAGTCAAACAACAGTATACTATTTCTACTACACGTCACAAACATTAGGTAATTGGAGAAATGTTGGTATATTTAATTTCAGCAACTGAAAAAACTTATTAACTAATTAAATTAGCTACATTGTTTAATGTATGATTTCTCTATTCAAAAATACACAGAAATGTTTATTTTAAAATATTTTTTACTTTAAAAATATATTGCTACATTTTAGTAAATGTAGTTTGAAATTACATTCTATTTTATTATACATTGATCATGTTTTAAACTAAACTATTAGTTAGTTGATTTTTACGTTCGATGCTGCAATATTTTACGATGTTAAAGCCAGTCGATGCATGTAGGTTGTGGATGGAGTTGTTCAATATCATGAATACTCTAGAAGCTGAGAGATTTGCAATATTCAAACGACATAAAACTGACCAAGCGGAAGAAGTGCCGTATAAAAGCTTGCATTTGAAGGAGCTTTAGATAATGCATGTTTCGGTGGTCGTATTTGCATCGTGTACCAACATGAATATTGCATCTTATCAATATCTAATTACGCTCGATATTCGATGCATAAAATAAGCCAAACTATTTTTATTTACCCATCGTGTTCGTTTAGGTGAAAATTCTTTGCGAGAGAGCTAAAATCGATAAGAAGCTAGTGGTAAATATTTACGCTGTTGCATAAATTTTGATGTTTCCTTTGCAACAATGTCCTCCCAAAAAATTTATTGATACGGTTTTAAGTGCTATTACTTTGCCTGAAATATTGTCTATTGTTCATTGGAATATTTAACGTTCAAAGTACTGTAAGTAGATAATATTCTCAAAGAATTAACTTGTTTAAGTATTTTATTTTTACTTTTAACGCTCTTATAAAAGAAATTTCTAGTAGGCAGGGATTTTAAAAAATATATCTAATATGTATAGGTACATTTTTATCTCATATTTATTCAGATCAAAAGTAGGACATATTTTACATTAATATATGTAATACAAATGTATAAATACGAGCGTGTTTTTTGTTCTGCAAATTTGCGATATTGAATTAAAATAATGAAATTTTCGATGAGAAAAAGCTTTATACATAATGAGATTGTTGTAATGAAAGAGAAGAAAATTGTGAATAATGAGTAGGCTATCCGCTCATTCATTAACTCACAAAACATTTTTTTCGCGTAAATATATAGGTATACGTTGACAACGACTCAACAACGCAACTAATTATAGGTTGTATTAAAAAAATTGCTCATTACATTAACACCATGCGATAATGGAGGCTATGGTAAATTGGCTTTAGCAAATATTTATGTAGAATTTTAATCAATTTAAGCGTACGCATACATATTTTCATTAAGTTACATAAAAAAATATTTTGTTATGCAAACAAAG
>JARJDW010004545.1:0-17410 GCA_030264715.1 Adinopsis sp. GC000173
CAATTGTTGTGAGAAATATTCCAATATATTCACCTGATGCAAATATATGGAACATTCGGCATTTTGCAAGAATTTAATTAAATAATATACCAAGACAATTTCTATAAGTGCTTTTATTGAAAATTCATAAATTTTTTAGATGATCTGATATGCAATTACAGCTTTATGCAAAGTTCTTTTTCATCAAATTGCACCTCAAGAAAATAGTATCTTTAATTATTGTCATTAATATGTTAAGATCTTCATTTATATATTATATACAAATGGTATTCATTAAAACTAGCAAGACAATTTTACACTTTTTTTTTTAATTTATTGAAAATCTATAAATTCGTTTAATGATGCGACATGCAATTACAGTCTTATGCAAATTTCGCAATTTTTCCCTCATCAAATTACACCTCAATAAAATAGTAACTTTATTGGACCTTGAACCTAAACTACTATAATTTCAAACTTAATTTGATAATAAATAAAGCGTGACATAAAATTAAATTTTATATTTACTTTATAGATTAATTTCATGGAGTTTAATTGATTGATTGAGCCACATAAAATAATTTCGCAGCGAAATGAAAATTGCATCCCAGATTACTTACATTATAATATGATGCATTTTTTATCATTTTATTATCGTATAAAATTACAAATGACCGAGAATAAATTAATAATTTTAATTCAAGCGCAAGTATAGTGATTTGCTTTCAGTTGCTGGTGCTTTGTAATTATGTAAAGGAAGGTATATAATCTTTTTTTCGCTTTTGGTATTGATGAACTCGAAAATTCTCGCTGGTTGTGTTCGCTTGCTTCTATTTAAATATTTTTTTAATGCGCTCTTTCGTCATCGAACACACCAACTAACTACGAATTGTTCGGAATTAGAAAAAGGTCGTTAAAATGTAAATCATGTTTTTAGTTTACCACTAATTGACGTTTTAACTAAGTAGGAGTAAGTATAATTTTATTAAAACGCGAAAAAAACATATAAGTTGTTGTTGATTAGATATTTAAATGGGAGTGCTAAATATCGGTTATTTATTCATTTTTAGCACTAATCTTCACATACGGTTTTTTGTTTCATATATTATTTAGCACTAAAGATAACTTTTTAATCTTATCTCCCTAAATAAAAAAACTCTGAACTGTAAATTTATGGTTTATGGTTACTTTTTACCAATTCAAATATAAAAAATATATTTGACAATTATTAACAATAATTTTTTAATTGATATCTCACAAAGTGCCCTTTACTCAATTCATTTCAGTGTGTCAAGTAATTATTTGACACATATTAATACGCTACTCTACAAAATGAGTGATTGCCAATACTCTAAATGCCCTTTTACACAGATTCATAAAAAAATTCACTTTATGAAGCTCACTTACGCCTACATACCAAAATTTTTTATATTATATAATGCCTATCGCAAAGATTTTATGTTTCTGCTTTTTTTTACAAAACTTATTACTGATAATAAAAATGTCCACTCTTCATGTTTTTGTTGCATGTAAAGAATGCTGTCAATTTGAAAACGACAATTTATTACGACTTGTCACAGTTTAAACACTCTCTTCCGGTAACCTTTAAAAATAGCCACTTTTTGCGCACCTAGTAATCATCATTAATCATGATTGATTAGCATTTAATCCGAAACATGCGTCCGAGCTTCACTTCATAATCAATTTAGATTACATGAGCGATCAATCGTCATCGGGATCGAGAGGAGATTTTACGATTTTCCGCACTAGAAAATTGCACGAGAATATATGTAAAGTCCAGAGCTTGAAGAGAATTTAGCATATGTTAAATTATGTAAATTACGAAACCATAAAATTGTCAACAACTTAATTAAAATTACAAAAATTGGAGATCTTTCTAATGAATAAAAAATGATGGAATTTTAAATGTTTTTCAATCCATCTTGAATGGCAATTAAAGAATGCTAAAGCACTAAAATTTGTGCTTAATTAGAAGTTGAAAAAAATTGTTGTGGAGTTCAATGGCGTACGACAGCATTTAATGAAAAGGGACTAGTTTTTTGTTGTATAAATATATAAATAAATGATTTGATATTTTTCATATAAATAAGAAATAATGACTGTTTAAGGAAACAGTATAAAAAACAACTTATTTTTATATATAAAATAAAATTTATTGAGATGAACGTGCTACCAATAATAAAAAGTGCTCGATATCTTCAGGGCCAAAATTAAACGATAATTATGTATTTTTATTTAATATTAAACAACGCTTAATATACGTTTTCATGATTTGAAAATGAAAATTTCGTAAGATTCAATTAATTTTTTCATTATCAAATAGTTTAAATACCATTTCGTGACTGAATAATTACGTATTTAAAACTAGAATATTATTGAAATGGAGAATCAAATTCGACGAAAATTTTAAATTCCTAAACAATATCGAAACGGAAATGACTATTATTATCTGCTTCATGTGCGAAATTCAAAAAATTATATGTTTTACATTTCAACTGAAAATATTTATAATTAACCTAAATCTATTATTACCGAATGAGATTTTTTATTAAAGATCACATAGATACATCTGAAGCAAAATGCTAAAAATAATTGCAAAATTCAAAAGCTACAATTTAAAAATTAAATATTAGATAATAAATCTTAGATTACAATATAATAAATAATAGGTATATAAATAATTATTGTTATCTCTAAGTAAACATATAAATCTGTGTGATAATGTTAGTATTCTGACTGTATATTGACTCCGAAACAGTCCATCATCAATAGAAATCATATATCCCATATATTTTTTTAAAAACAGAAAAGCTATACCTTAACTTTGAACCATAAACAATGAATATTTTCTAATAGCACATTAAATTATGTCCAATTTATAAAATAGAAATCACCAAATGTGTTCAACTAAAACTTGCCTCCCCCAAATTGTTAAATATTTTAAATACCAAATCTCTGTAAGCTTTTAGGGCCTTAATTTACCAATGGGGCACATTTTTCTTCTACAATTTCTTTAAATTCTAATCATTATCACTTTACAAAAAATCAACCCTCTGCACATGTTTTTAAACCTTTAAACTTTTCGTATACTTTAAATACTAAATATTTGCTAATGGAACCAGTTTTAAAATTATTAAACCTTCAACATTGGTGGCTAGCGTTTCTCCATCTCCTAATATTTGCAATTCCACATATATTTTACAAAATGTTGTAACAAAAATCAAATAAGAATGTTATAAAAGTATATTTTATTTGTCAAAGCTATAAAAGTCTGACTGCTGTTATCTGTGCCAAACAATAATTACAAAATTACTTATTATTATAATAAAACATAGACATTTGTAACTATAAACTGAAAACAACCAGTTTGGCTTATTAAATAATTTATGTACATAATAATTTATTATCAAAAGCTGTTTTGAGAGATTTTTGTTTGTCTATAATTCAATATATTAAATGTATAAATACATATTATTTTGCGGAATAAAGCTGCGAGGCGATTGTGATAAACATATTTCCATGTAATTTATTACAAGACGAAGAAGAAGAAAAAAACTGACCGAAAAACTTCTAACCTAATCATTAAATCTACATATGTGTATGCTTTATTTGGTTATTCGCTCCTTCGAAAAAGAAATTATTAATGTAAGGTGAGGCCCATAACGGTTGTCCCCTCATTAAAAAGATATACTTGCTAAAATATGGAAAACCTAAAATTTTATTCGTGTTTTAAAATGACTATAAGGCGTCGCAGGCGGCAAATTAATTAATAGATTTTTCTGCAAAGGAAATAGAAAAATTAATTACCTAATTATTAACATTCCTTCTTTATAAAACTTAAAGATATTGTAGATTTTGCATTTTGGCAACTAAAATTTTAATTACCTTATTGTCGTGTGTTTAAAAAATACTTATTGTAGATTTAATTAAAACAAAATTTTTGCGCACACTTGCTAATGTAATTACGCTAAAATTTTATTCGTGTTAAAATGCCGTTGCAACCAACAGATTAATTAATGAATTTTCCTGCAATAGAAATAGAAAAATTAATTAATTATTCAATTTTAAAACATACATTTTGCAGATATTCTAATTATTCACCAATCACATATTTTAAAATAGAACAGATTCCTGATTAAATTATTATCTTTTTGTAATAACCCCCTACTGTCAATATAATTATCACAAAATTAAATGGGTATTAAAATGCTTATAAGACCATGGAATCTGCAAATTAATTAATTCCATCTTCTGCAATAGAAATAGAAAAATTAATTAGGAATCTATAATTATGAACATTCTTTCACAAAGGTTTAAAAACAGATTTTGCATATATATAGAAGAGACCGGAGGAATTGTGGTCTATAGGGTAATGCTATTTAGTAATGTATATTAAAATAAGTACAAAAAATACATTAGATAAGGTTTAGACGGCCACCATTCCATTTAACAAATACTGTAGATTTGATTAAAGCATTATTTTTACTAATATGATACCAATATTTTGTCCTATAAGATACGATAGAAAGCAGATTTATTTTTTTATCCTACATAGAAGCCATTCAAAATGTTTCTTTTATATATTTCATAATTTGGCGGCATTTTTAATATAGTTTTAATGATCCAACTCCTGTATATTTTAAAAATAATTAATAAGTATAGATTTAATTAAAACATTAATTTTTTTGTAACAAGCATCCTACTACAAATATAATTACGCTAAATTGTTTTTAATTACAACCTCTTTAAATTAAAGTTAAACACAGAAACATATCGATTAAAGCTTAATTTTTATTATTCAAGAATTGGTAATTACTTCCCGTCATTAATTGTAGGTATTACCTACATTAATTAAAAAAAATGTAACATTGTGCCAAATATAATTAATTTTTATGAAAATTAACATCTACACACGTAATTAATTGAAAAATTAGTAATTTTTACACTTAGTGTCAAGGCAAGTCATTATTATCTTTAAAAACAATTTTATTTATAAAATAAAATAAAGTTGCAAGTATTATTTTACACTTGGTATCGAACCAAGTCATTATTATCTTTTATGCATTTTTATAAGGGTATATAAAGTTGAATAAAGTTACAAGTTTTACAGACACCTTTGCACTTAATTAAAATATTAGCAACTATAAATTTACAACGTAATTAACTAAACGCTCGCCGGTAATTATTGATCATCGACAGCAAAACTCCGTGTTCTGCCGGCAATTATTTAATTGCAACACAAAATCCATCCTGTAATTTAAGCTGCGTCGAACGAACGAAAATTCACCGGATAATTTACAATGTATTGCGCGTTGGTTATATACATTATATATTATATATAAAAAAGAAAGGCAGCAGCTTGCAATCTTGCTGTATGCATTTATATTCCACGATTCATTTTTTCTGCCGTATCGATTGGGAAGTTGTTGTTGTTATTCAAGTAAAGTAATGATTTTTTCAATTTATACTTATAGTTAGTTGCTCTCGTTCCTGTATGTGTGTTTCATCTTTTTTTTGCCGTACGGATTGAAAGTAAACCAGCATCAAGTGAGTGAGTGGTTATAATCAAGTTTCTCGTTAAAATTTTTCATAGTTGTTAAATTGGTCTAGACACTAAAAAGACTTGAAACGAAGCGAAAACGTACAAAAAAAAGCGAAGAAATAAACAATTATTTGTGTCGCATTTTTTTATATTGTACACGAGGCTGATACAATTTAAATAAATCACACTAAACTGTAATTAATGGAATTGGAATGCAAAAAATAATGTAATTATAATTTAATATGTACCACAATTTTTTTTCAATATTTCAGTTCCAAGATGATTATTATTAATTTATTGATTATGAAATTTACATATGATAAATGCTGACGATAACAGCATTGATTTTTTTTGCATTTTAATCAAACAATAATTATAATAATTAAAATTGTAGATTAAATAATTGTTTCTAAAAATCTCCAAACTTGCCGCCATGCTTTCTTAGAACATTAGTTCAATGAAACCAATAATTTGATAAAATCACTATAAAATTTGCATAAGCAATTGTTGGTTTTGCTCTGAATATGTATGCAAAAAAAGGATACAAGATACAGTTAATCTTTTTTTGCATTTTCCCAACTATTCTCTTGCAATTTTCCCTAAAACTTGTAAAAATCGTACCAAATCTGCAGTGAAATTCAAGAATCCAAAAAAAATATGCACATTTTTTAATTTTCCCTCAGATAAAATGCACTTTCATTGGATTTTCACAGTTTCAAGGAAATTACAAAAGACCTAAATTTACTATTAAATTTACAGATTTTCATTAAATTTTTTATAATATTTTCAAATTTTCTTGCAATTTCTAGATTCTGAGTGTGCAATTTCTATTTACATCAGCATAGAACCATAAATGTCCTTTACAAATGCCTAAATATCTTAAATTCATCCACAATTTGATAAATAAAAAATTCAATGCAAAAATTGCGATAAAAATAGAAAAAGTAATAGAAAGATGATTAATTAACCATTAGCCATCAACTATAGTAATATTCCGAACAAAATTAGTATGTAATCAAAATTAAAATTTGCAGTAATTCGAAAAAAATGCATTTATTGATCATTTTTAATACTTAATATTAAAATTAGACCTTGCTATAATACGAATTGCAGATTTAACAACTTCTTTTAATAATCAATAACTCTGATTAATCGCCGCCATAAATTAATATAATATGGTTAATATCAAACTGCAAAAAGTTTCTATAAATTTCTATAATCATAATATTAATAATAATTAGATAACAATATATAATCGCTGGCATTTATCGATAAATGTAATGAAAACCAAACAACGAAATGATTGATTAATTACACATGCTAGTCATAAAATTTATCTATAACAACATTTTCATGCACAATGTTAAGAAACAGTTTAACATAAAATTATCTCGCGTCATTTACATAAGTAATTTGCTACAGCTACCGACCAACCGACCAACGATGTTCGATCTTGGATAAAAAGCTGATTTTTTTAGTTATACGTTTATGTGTGTGTTGTCCGCAAGTGTGGTGGTGTGGCAACAAATCTGAATGAGCGAGCGACGCAAATATACGCACACCACACAGAGAAACGCTCTTCAACAACACAACAACGCAAGGTCAAGTACGTTCAAAGACCAACTAAAATAAATTATTTTGTTCGAACACAAATATGCATAACTAATTAATTTCGTGTCTTTTAAATCGCTGCTAATTAATAAATTAATAGCATGCAAATATAAATTCTGAAGGAGAATTTACGAGTGTGCCTCTTGTCGTTGCAAGACATGAAATGGTTCAAGAATAACCATAACAAGGAAAAATATAATAATCAAAAATTAAAATAAACGAAAAATTTTAACAAGAATCAATATATATTTAAAAACCTGTAAAATTTAAAAGCTTTTTATGACACGAGACAGTTGAAAACTATTCAGTGCCCCAAATTCATTTGTACGAGACAATTTTGTATCAAAATATATTACAAAAACTTGCAGAAACTGTGAAATTTTAAAAACAACTATATTTATTTATGTTGAAGTTGGAAATACAAAGATGTTAATGAGACAAAGCAGTGGACAACTGTTCAGTGCCCCAAAGAAACATGGACACTTTTGGCTAATATTAAAGAGCAGTCATGTAGAAAACCTTTTGGCGCTCACATTTCATATTACACCAATTTCTTCGCAGCAAATATATTAAGATTGGGGAATAAGTTCGTAGCGATTTTATATTTTCTTTTATTTTCAACATTTTTTTCTGTTTGACAAAGTCATTCGATAGGCCTCTTCCTGCTCTACAAAACTGTGCTAATCGTTTTTTTTATTACTTTTGCGGCTAGAAAATGGAATTTCCAAAATGAAAAAATCAAAATTTTAATATTAATGTAAATGCAAAGAAGAACAGAGGTCGAAATAAATACTCACACTTTGTCAAACAGAAAAAAAACCGTTGTAAAATAAAATAAAGTGTAAAAACACTACGAACTTATTCCTCAACCTAAAGATTTTGTGCATCTTTTTAACTCAAACCAAAAAATGCCAAAAACCTGACTAGTAGTATTAATTTCATTTGTGTTGTAAACGTGTACAACAATTATGTTTAATACTAAAGATTATATTATTTGCTTTAAATTTTGTTTATAAATTAACAAAGCATAAAATATTATTCTAATTTAAAACAAATACGATATAAATTAAACAGATAACATCTTATTAAAAGTACTATAATATCCGTATAAAGCTAAACACAAATAAAATTATAAATAAATTAAACTTATGACATTAGATGTGTATCTTAATTAAAAACCTAACGAGTGTCTATCAAAAAATCGTAAAATTTAACGTGAACAAAATTTTACTAAATTGCTAATGACACAAGGCAATTAATACATGTGCTGTTCAATTATATATATACCCTAGTCTGCTTGTCATGTTGCTGCTTTATTAACATTTCAAGCCGCCGTACATTACGCTAGCTAGGTATACTATAGTATATGATATGATTTGATTTACTGTAACGTTCCATTCGCGCAACAAAAATTCAAATTTATGTTTATATGCAAATTTCGCAGAATTTATAATTAATCGGCTTATTAATTATGTATGTATAATAATGCAGTTAATGTCAACTGTATTATATTGTCTTGATAGTTTCAAAATGAATGTAGAAGTGCATTGGTGGTCTAGATAAATTTTGAGCGTAACTTTAATGAAATATGTATGTACCATCTTCGAGTAGACGAGTGGCGCTACTTAGTACTTGTTCCTGTTGTAATAAATGATCGTGTATTTATGATCAAAAGGTACATACATTAAAAATCGTTTATTAATTACTGTTATTATAATAATTTATTAGTAATAAATCATGATGTTCACAATGATAGGCTTAGAGAAAAAAATAACGTCCACTTATTGGTTGATTAAATGTTTTTAAATTTAACATGATTAACGATAATTTAGCACACAACTTGTTTTATATACATATAAAACAACGTATTGCGTTTTATTGATATTATATATAACAGTCATCGATTAATCCAAATAATGATTGAGTCAATTCGACGAAATAATAGGCACAAGGTGTGGCATAATCATAAATTAAAAACCTTAAAATTAAAAAAAAAGCTAAGTGTATTTATTTACTGCTAGTTTAATCATTAAAAAATTAATCAAACATGTAATTCAATACCATCATTCAATGATGACTTTTATATTAATAAAAATAACGTAAATAAATAAACGTGAAATAAATTTGTCAATAATCAAGGAAGTGATCAAGATATTGGCCAGGGTCTAAATATAGGCAATGCCTAGTAACATATTAATAAGTCATTCAAAAATTTTAAAAAGTTATAAGTTAGTTGGTATCGAAATTTGGCGATGGCAACTGACTTTAAGATGGCTAAGAAAAATTCACATAAAAAGTTGAATTATAAAAAACATAAATATATTATTAGTTACACATATTTAATGCCCAATTTCAATAAACAACAAATTGACATTTTTAAAATACAGCTGTGTTTGAATGCATCATATAGTATATTAATAATTATCTAATTAAAAACCTTTATCCATAAGTCAAATTATAAGAAAAGGGTTGCAATCATGATCAAAAAGAGTAAATAGAAGCATCTCTTTGGATCACTTCATTCCTTATAGCTTTTGTTAATAAAATATTTACAATTGTAGTAAATATGTCTACTGAGAGCTCTAATGCCACTTTGCGCACATAATATTCAAATGACCAATAAAGTTATATAATTTATTTTTATGTTTAAACATAATGCATTAAACAGACAAGTTAAAAAGTCGTTTAAAAAAATTTAAAATCGCTAAAACATCCCATTTTATACCTTGACCTAACTTAAAATAGCTGAAGTGTAATGATGCATGGTTTTCAGTGATTAAAACGTCAAAATAGATAAATAAATTTTACAAGCAACTTTCACTTCATTTTCTGGAAATTAATATTTCCCGTTAAAATTTATAGTCAATGAAAATATTGGTAACTAAATTGTATATAAATTATACATTTACATTTTTTCATAATGTTTTATGCGCATTCCCCACACATTAATAAAATGTATAAATAAATTATCCTGAATCTTGATTTATCATGAATTAATTGTAAATAAAAATCTCAGCATCATGAAATGTATAATAAGAGATATTTAATTTAACCCTATCGCGGTAATTTTTTTAAGAACATGAAAAGGGGTTGTGATGCATAAGTACAGACATAACATTGGACTTCTTTGATGGCACTTTTTCTTATTATTAGTACCAAACAAAAACATTATTCATCCAAAAATATATTAATTGTACCTATACAACATAAAATATTGCAAAACATTTAGTCCTGCATTAAACCTTGTTATTAAATATGTATATTATAAATCGCGAAAGAATTAGCAATACCTTTCAGAAAGCTTCAGAAGAATTTACATAAATGCAAAAGTTTCTTTAGGCATAAAAAGAACCGAAAGCCTGAAATTATGATGCTGTTGTTAAATAAGTTGTTTATTATTTTAATTTCACTCTATATAACATACGTAGAGGTTTGCATCCACAATTGCACCTATATGCAAAAAAATTATTAATAATTTTATTATTCCTGTTTTTATAATGACATTTTAACCATCATTTAAATATCTAACATTATCGTACTTATTAATTATTTTAAAGATATTTTAATAACAACGATTTCTTTAATAAATTCCGCTTACAACGCACATTGCTTTATACTACAAATAAATTGCGCATTAAAAATTGCCCCCTCTTTGTATAATTAAGTAATTCAAGCATTATAATTTAATGCTACTTTTTTACAAAAGAGAAAAAACGCAACAATAATTGTATGTTTATCTACATTGCAGATATCATCATTAATATCTGTAATTGAATGTAGACCGCAGCAACCGCAACATCCACATCAACAGAATGAAGATCTTTTCCATCCGGAGCCAACAGTACAGTAAGTAATTTGTTAAAGCAACATCTCAGCAACAACAACTACAACTACAACAAAAAATAAAAAGGGGAAAAAACTGCATGGCAAACGAACAAATGTAAATGTTTTCAATAATATCCGTCAATCAATTCATTGCATGAGAACACCAAAAATAAAAGAAACAACACAATGCAAAAAATGTTTAACGCATGATTTGATACATTTTACGCGATGACAAGAATTGTGACTAACATAAAACAATTTCAGTTTTAACCAAATAATATTGTTTACGGTGATACTTACAAATTGTTTAGTCATTTTCACAACAACGTATATTTGTAATAAAAATTGATTGAACGGTTTCTTGCTAAATAACGACAAGCCACAAAATGGTATATGAGAAAATCCGTGTCAAAGACACAGGTTTTGTAAATTTGATACTGCTAACTTGAGTATACATACTTAATATTTAATACTTAAGTCTACTTAAAACTTAACTTAAACTTTGTAATGATTGGTTTGACTATTTAAATAAAAAATCGACACACATATGTACATAATATCAGGAAATATGGAAAAACGGTTTTAGTGTCACTATTTTGATACTAGCTGAACCTGCAGCTTAACATTATGCTACTCAATAAAATAATATCAAAAAACAAACAAAAAAAATAAAAATGTCACTATTTAACAATAGCCCTTCAATTTAGAATACTATAAATTCGTTTAGTATATTTTATAATATTTATCATGCCAAGTTGATTTCAATATTTTCAAAAATTCATTATTAACCCAAGAACCCAGCAGAATATAAAAAAAATTAAGATTTATTACATTAAGCTTATTTTATTTACTTTCAAAACGTTTCATAAAAAAATTGTAATTCCAATTTGATTAAATAATTCAAAAATTTTAATTTCGTTGGCATCTTATATTTGTGCTCGAAAATAGATGCGTGTTGATTGAACACTAGCTGATGCTATAACTGTTTCATAGACATAAATTTTCGTTGAGCACTTTTTTTTCTGACAATTCATCAAATTTATGACTAATTGTAAGTCTAACTAGCGAAAGAAAAATAACACATACGGTGATGAGAACGTGGCTAATATGATTATTTCTAATTATATGCTATCATAGGTCATAAATAATACGTATGTTAGGTAGAGTAATAGTGATGCTTTCAAATTATTTTCGTGTGAATGATTAAGGCGGCGTGACGTGCGACAAATTCGTTTCAAAAATGAGATAGTTTACACCACATAGATATAGGATATAGTGCGGTTTTATGAACCGCGCTAACACGTTGATATTCGATCGTCGAATAAGATACAAACCCAATTAGTAAAAAAAGGATCTTTAACGTCTTTATCTTTGATATCGCTATTCAAAGATATGTATAAAAATATTATTTTTACAATTCAAAAACTTAAAGATGCTTTTTTATCTATTACTGCATGTTTGTAAAACTAACCTACACGAAAACGAAAAAAAAAATTATAAATGCGGTGACCATATTTCCCCAAGGAAAAATAAAGGACAAGTTGACATTTACAAAAACTCCGAACTACTTTATTTAAGCTAATGGCACCTTTCAGATAAAGTCTTTAATAAATCTAAACAATATGAAAGAAAAATATTTAAAATTGTTGTTTTTTATCAATCATTGCTTTTTCCATCATTAGACGTCTGGCTTCTTAAAAAATATATTACACGTTTGCAAGATTCTTTAGTTTTGGTGGTTTGAAGGTAATGTTCTATCCACTCTATGTAAAAATAAAAATATCATCATTAATAGTCCAAAATAAACAAAAAAATAATGTTTTTCGTAAATAACTAAATCTAAAGAATACGGTTTTGAAATAAAGGACAGTCCTGTTAAAAAAAAGGAATGGTCACCGTAATTATAAACTGCCTTAAAATTTGTGCTTAATTCCGCATAGATTTATCAATAGTGCTTTTTACAAATAGTGATTAGTTGGTTTAGTTTACTATATATAATTGACTTGGTACACATTATACAAATACCAATTCATTGATCAATACAATATAGGTGGGTAAGTTGCTTCATCCATCGGAAGCAGCCTTTAACTACAAAAACATAAACATTGACACAGAATATTTATAAACGAATTTATTAATTGGACATTTTAATTTTTTAGAATCGAAAAACAGTTTATTTATGAACTACCAACGCAAATCGTACATCAGCTGCTGCAAAACAACAAGTCTAATGCAACAACAACAACAACAACAACACAGCAATCCACGATAAAAATCCAGGAAGATAATCAGGCAAAAGTCAATGAAAACATAAAATTAGCAAAACCAACAACGAAGCCAGATTTAATCATACAAGAAATGGATAAAAACAAACAATCAACTGCACCTTCAACGCTAGAAAAAGAAGATAATGTGAAGCAGCATACAGTTGCAAAAATCTTACAACCAACGAAGTTTATTTACAGCGAAAGTGTAGCAAATAAAGACAGTAAATTGATGGAGCAAAACAAACAATCAATTGATGTTGCTATAATAAAGCAAGATACAACGATGCGAAATAGAAACGGGAAAGTATTGGAACCACCACATTATTTCTATCATGATGATGGTGTAGCCCATCAACATCAACAAATGGACAACAGTCAATTCTATGGCAATAACATACAGGTGCCTAATAAACTGCATAGCATTGCTAAAATAATGCAACCCACTCAAGTCACATACCAAGAAATGTTAAATAATCCGGCAAGAAACATCATGCAAGATCAGCTATACGAAACAGTTCCAAGTAGTATTAATAATTACGCATTTCCAGCCACTCAACCGGCAGAAAGTACAAATCAACTAGGCAATTACGAGCTGCTTTATCCAATATATCAACCAATTTACTATCCTTCAATGTACAGCTTACTGATTAATCAATATTACCAACAGCAATTAGAGATGCAGCAGCGCATGTATTACTACTACTATTCGTTGATGTATAATCCAAAACTGCAGCCCGTCAACTGGCAGCCTATGCAACCCAAACAACCAGCATGCCCATGCGAAACCACCGACGACAACAACTTCGACGATCGCAACAGCAAAAAGATGACGCACTCAACAAAACCAGCTAAGAAACCCAATCATGCAAATGCATTACTGCACGATCGCAATTTGTTCGCGAAACCGGCTTGGCTGACAACAGCCACACCATCAGCATCGCCAGGTGACGAATTACTACACGATCGGCGTGTAAAGAGCGATCAATTATCGCATGAACACAATCACAATACGGGCACGAATGGCATCTTCATTCACAAGCTGCGTGTACGTAAAGGCGGCGTTGCGATTGCGGGGCCTGGTGGTGTAGCAACTGCCGGCAGCGGTGGTACCGCGATTGTCGGTCCAAATGGATTGGCGTATACGCATCCCGACAGCTTGGCGATCGCCGGTGCTGGAACTAAAGTAATCGCAGTTGATCCATCGATAAATCTGAGGGATTTGATACAACAGAATCAAACACGCTTTGATGGATCGACGCCTCGTGTCGGTCGTGTTGTGGCAACCGGGCCGGTGATCTACTACAATAAGGGCTGAAAGCGTAAAGTTTGATCGATTCGTAACTTATATGGGCATTTGATTCTTTCTGTACATATTATCTGCGAATAAAATGATTGATGAGATGATGTAAATAAATGACATCTTTGTATTATTAGTATATTGCAATATTTTACGAGTAATTTAGTAATTTGAAGAGTGTAAATATTATTGTAAAACGAAAAAGTGTGATGAATTATTGAAACATTAAAATTAGTAATAATATAAAGAAAATAAAGATGTGAATGCATATTATCCTTTAATTTGATGTCCTTTTCTAGATTGTTAATAAAATATGAAGATTTTGATGTTTATAAAATTGAAATTAAAGTTAAAAAAGAAATAAGTTTTGCGATTTTTTAATTTGCACATTCAAACTTTGCCAACTTATTTTGCACATCCTGGAAATGAAAAAGTATAAAGAAGCATAGAGTTAGTAACACTATGAATTAAATAAAGATGAAGTAACCCTTAGTTTTGATTCATGTTCGAAATTATATTTCAAAATACTTCATGCTATTAACATTAAAAATATCAAGAAAATTTTGTGTATCTTTGATTTTTTAGATATTTTTAACCAATTTTCAAACTTTTCAATTTTGCTTTTACGAAGATATATGGCAAAATTACGCTCATAGAAATCTAAATAAAACTATGATGTGCACTATCCAGTAATTTCAATTCCTATTCTGAATTATTTATGCTAGTTAATACAATAATGTAATATAAAGTTAGATTTTGATAAACCTGAACCTGAAGATTGTATTATATTGTACTTACATGCTTAAACCTTTTCTTGATTACTCTGCACCTTCTGCAAAAGAAAAAAATCATTCTATCAAAAAAAGTTAATGTTTGATTAAATTAATTTATTATTGCATCCTAACCGTAATGACTTAATTAAATCGTTAATTGAAGAAATTACGTAGAATGTAATATATTTGCGCACATTAAATTAAATTGTAAATGTTAATAATTACAAAGTAGCTGAATTTATTTCTGGTTTTTCAAACAACATAGAATCATGTAAAGATAATAAAAACGCAGTACAAATTGATACAGTGAATTTACCAGAAATGAACTTAGTTATAATTTTGCATGATAATTGAATGTTGTGTTTGTGTTGCATGTGAATTAACTAAACATAACCTCAATACAAATACGAAATGATATCAAATAAATAAAAATCAACATTTTATTGTTGATCCATAGATACAACTACTTATGGCCACAATATTATTACATTCAACCTCAAGAACCGCAACAGCAACATTATAAACCGTTACGAACAACAACTGAATACGCAATCTATGACGATCCCGAAACGTTCCTCATTGATAATTATTTGGACAACCTTCATTCAGCAATAAGGAAGCAGCGCATCGAGGAGCGACGACGCAAAATCGCAACAGCGAACAATAAAATGCAATTAATGCAACACCAGCAGCAGCAGCAGCAGTATGCAACGAGCGCACTACCGTCGAATTTAGATGTGATCAGGTTGGTATTGAAACCGAGCGCACGTTCGATTGCCGGTAATGATGGAAAGGCGATTGCGAATCCGCAAGCGAGAGCGATTCTTAGGCATGGCACGAATGTTAATGTGCTTTTTGAGCCGGACGCGGTCGCCGTTGCTGGACCTGGTGGTATTGCACACGCTGAAAGCGATCTGGAGATTATGTACGAGGACGATTTATAAAAATAAACATGTACCTTTGTTACTCTGTAAATAATTACCATGCAATATTCGTATTTTTGTGTTGTAAGAAAAAATTGTGATTCTGTTCTGTGTTCAAAATTCTCTTTATGTAAATTAATGCATTTAGCTTGTAACAAATTGAGCGATTAAATTTGTGAATGATTTTGCTATAAAATTGAATTTAATTTCACCTTTTATTCTGTTATATAATAATAGATTACTCTTACAGAAATGACAATGAAAGAATCTCTAGAATTTGATGCAATAAAGTAAAATTGAGTACATATATAATAGTTGCGATTATAGAAACTAATATATTTAAGCGCAAACTCAATTTTTAACTTAAAAATATCTCATATTTGTACAAAAAGTTTTTGAAAACAATCTACAATATTTGACATTCAGTGTTACTATCTAAGTGAACATAGCTACCAATTACATACTAAAATAACTGAAAAGTAAAAGATAATTCACTCTTATTTAATATTGTACCCTCTCGAGAAGTTTTAGCTGAACCAAACCATAAATAATTGCTCTGCCTCGTAAATATTGCTACATAGCGAAAATTAGTGTTCCATAGTTTGCATAATGCACTGCATTAAACTCGTTTCTTTATGGTGTAGCGCATAAAAAACTTTATTATTTGCTATGCTGTTTTGACTTAACTGCGCTAGAGGATGGCATGACGTCACAGCGAGACCCAGTTATATATTTAACCCTAATTAGCCAAGGTTTAGTCGTGTTGCACATCGAATAATATTGCGTTTTCGTGCAACCCAATTGGTAAATAGATTACCCTAAAGGTCTCCCTGTGACGCCACAGCTGTAAAACATTTTACATTTAATGTAGTCTTTAGCGCAAATCCGATTGCAGCGTCGACGCACGAATTAAGTGAATACGACGTAATTTAAGAAGTATTTGTGCATTATACGAACTACGGAATGCAGCTCTATACACTCCCATTGCACTTAAATACATCATTTATTTTAATTGTTTGTTTTAGAGATCCAAAAACACCCGTCAAAATAACATTATTGCCATTCTATGGAGGTGCACGGGGTCAAACGCTACAAATCACGGAAACCGTTGATGGTTCAGTATCGACTGATATAATCCAAGCAGCAATTACGACAATTTCGCCCATAGATAA
>JARJDW010004548.1:0-10566 GCA_030264715.1 Adinopsis sp. GC000173
AATTGTTACATTTAATATATCAGAGCCAACACTGTTGTGGGACTATTCTGACATTCCTTTCGTGTTATATATCAGTGATCATATGAGCAATTTGTATGTTACTTAAATTTGATTAATTGTTTACTTATGTAATTAAAAAATGAGTTTATTGGTTGTACTTGAATGTGTCATGTTATCATTTTGATTATTTTTGTGTAACAAAGATTGATTCTCAGTAGATTATTTAACAATTAAAAGTTTTAACAAATATGTAACGTCAGTGCATTGTGATGTGATGGTGTGCGGAGGGGTGGATTACTTCGTTCATGTTCTACGTATAGTTGGTGAGGTATTGAAGGATGAGCACATGAAGGCGACTTTATTCATCCAACTTGGAAATATTTCGCTGCGACGATGAGATGGAACAGCATGCGGGCATCGTGGCGTCGATGTTGTTTTATAGATTCGTCCTGCTGATGGTTATACAGCTGAAATGTGCACAGACCTTACTGGTTATACAGCTGAAATGTGCACAGACTTTACTAAAATAAATTCGATAGTGAATCAAATCCAAGTGTTTTTAATTAATTATTATTCCTTAACTTACAAATATCTTTTATACGTCACACGCTCCATACACCAGCCAAGCGTCAGACTTGCATTAGGAATGAGAAACATAATCGATGAATGTTGTGTGTAGATCATCAGTTTGAGCGCATTTTGTTTACTGGTGTTATAAGTACGCTGCAGGATTGAAACGGCGGCGTGTATACGAAATGTTTGACCCAAAATAATCGCGTCAAGGGCTGATAGGACGATCAAGGTCGTAAGGCAGATGGTGATGATTATGCCTAGTTGGGTAGGCGAGTAGTTGGCGAGTAGTCGGCGATTTTTAATTCGCAAAAATTTGAATGTTTCCAATTAGAAAGGCTTAGATGAGCCTTCTGAAAAGTAAAACATAATAAATTTAATAAATTTTTGATATAAATAAAGACAAAAATGTTAGAATGGTAACGCCAATAAAAATGTTATCTATTAGAAAGCTCAAATCAGTTTGATGTTTTGGTTTTTAGTCTTACGTGAACGTATTTAAAAGTATTTTTTCTACAAACTTTAAAACAAAATGCAAATTTCTATTAAATCCGCTCCTGCATTTATGTATATTTGTGACAAAAATCTTATTAGAAGGTCATTTTCGGACAATGAGATGTTACCTGAGGAGACCCTCTACGGCCGCATGAATATTTTTATGTTTACACAATATACAGTATGTAGTATGTGTACAAAACATTAACTGCTAACAAATAAATTATTGTAATCATTAAGCGCACGCAAATATTAATTTATTAACTCAAAAATTAAACAATTAAGTATAAATTAGAGAATCCTAGTTAACGATGGCACTAGTGTAGGGTTTACATCTGCTTTTATTTGATCGATACGATATGTTTGTAAATGTAACCAATTATTGACATATTGTAATTAAAAGCTCTCTCACCACAATATTGAAATACATATAGTAGACACGCCCTTTAATAAATAAATTTGAGATTGGTCAACTACTTGTTTGAAACACAATCCGATACGCTGCTTCGTAAGATTTGTAAATACTTTGTAACTACATTCTTAATACTATGTGAGCAAAACACTAAAACGTTAATACATGTAGCACCAAAATTGAAGTAAATTGAAAGTAAGACAACAAAAAGTGTTAAAATTAGCATAATGTGCATCGCACCAACGATCCATACTGCGATGATTGATATTTTCACTAGTTTTGTTGTCACCTACAAATAATAATGCATGCCATGTATGATGTAGATGTAACGGTCGATTGCAATCAGCATAATCGATAATATCCATCGTAAAGACCTAGGAAATAAATCAATATTAAAATCAAATATATGAGATATTTGAATTAGACAAAATTCAGCATTTTTGTGTATTTTGTTTGTTATTAGCATTACTTACTTTCTTATATTCACGAAAGAATATAAATATTTTGCGTTACATGAACTGTGAAGGATGGTATTGATACATTTATGCTGGATTACAATCTACCCATTCTTTATTAGAGTAAGAAACCAATTTCCAATCAGATTTCCAATAACATATATATACCATCAACATTCCTTATCCACAAATCCAACAATTTAAACCAGTATTTCTTATTTCGTGAATTTTCGGGTTGAAACATGAATTGATGACGTATACTTTCTAACAATCCTCATCTACAAATACAACAATGTATATTAATTCATCCTATAATCAATAAGCTGTTTAGTTTACCTCTCGATAAGAACATCCTGTTTTCTTTCCATACAATGTATTGGTTTCGAACGTGCTTTATTATACACAAATTCAAAACGTGATGCTTAAATTTTCTTCCTAGTAATTTCGAATTAGTATTTCAGTCCTAAATAAAATGCACACAGTGTTAGACAGATTGCAATATACGTAAAAAGTGTGTGAGATGGATTTACCTGATTGATTTTAAGGTTAGTTGTGTAATTCAATTTATTCAATCATCCGATAAACTCAACAATTTCAAAGATTGTTGATAACAATACGAACACAATCAATATTAACGAATCAATATTATTTTACTTGTTGTTGTTGTTTAGTTTTCAAGTGCATGGTTGCCAAACTCGAATCGAATGATTTATTAAGCAGCGCGGCCAAGTCGACACTCAATTTCACAACCGAATTAACTTAATGCCTATTGACACGGATTAACCTATTAATATTCAATTAATTTCCTAAATCAATTTAATTTTGACATTGTTAATCTTAATTTTTGCAGTTTTTTATATATTTTATAGGTTGGCAATGGTGTGTCGCGTGACGTGTAAAGTCGACGTTTGATTGGTGTACAGCAAACAATTGCTCAACCGGCATTAGCGTGCAAAAATTCCACTTCAGCATCATTATTTACGTAAAGCGATCTTCGTCGATTTTCAACATTTCTAAGTAAGTGTTATGAATTTTAAGCTTTAATTAATTGAAAATATAGGTCAATGCATGCGTGGGTTATATTCTTTTCGTAAATAAAACGCTAAATGTGCAAAAAACAATCTGAGTCACGTAGCTTACAAAGCCGGCGTTCTTATTGGTGCGAACATAACCTGCAATGCAGTCGTCATCTGGCCAAGCATGCATTACGTGCAATTCAACTTTAGATTTGTAAATTTATCAAGTTAAATGATTTAAAATGTTCACATGATGGTAAAATTACGTAAGTATAGCATGTCGTATAATAACAATGAATTGCAAATTGGGGTTTACTTGAAAAATTGTTGATTGATGCAAAAAACACAATATGCGATATATTACTATTTCTTGTCTAAGTAATTGCTTGCATGATATTTATTTCATTAAACTAACATGTTTTCTAATCTAGATGAACGAAAATTGTGGCTAATTTACATATTTGGATCAAATCGTTTGTGATAACGCATGGTGACGTCTGCAGATGCAGTTTCTAATGGACGTGGAGCAGTTTGCCAATCTGGGACGTTTCTGTGAGTATTCCCAAACAATATTTCATTAATCTAATATATGTTGTGTGGTATAGGTGAACGCTAATTTCTCCCAATCGACATCTTCAGTGAAATGTTTGGTGATAACGCATGGTAGCGTCTGCAGATTTTCCACACAACGCAGTCTTGAACGAATGTAGATTTGGGACATTTCGGTGAGTACTTTTATGCATTCATTGTATTTAGCATGACCTTTTTGTACGTACTGTATAGTACATTGCATGTAATTGCTAATTTTTTGCTATAAAAAGTGAATGCATACTACACCTATCGAGTAGTAGCTTTATTAATCAAGACATGCATTGTGAGTTGCCTAACATATATTTACGTAATTAATTATAATGCAATGTGTTTATTTATTAATTTTATTGAATTTTAATTATTATTCATTAAACAATAATTCAATTGTAATAATTGATTATCAAGATGTTTAATATGCAATTGAAATTACTATACAATTGTTACAATTTATGCTCGATTTAGATTGATCGCTAATTATTATTTTCTACTTGCTGTGTTGCACTATTTTAAAGCAAATTAGCTTTAATTTAATAATAGAACTCTTATTTTGGGAATATTAATTAGTAAAGCGGGTTTAAATCGTATACTATCGACATGTAACGCTCGTGGGTAGCGTGGCCGAGCGGTCTAAGGCGCTGGTTTAAGGCACCAGTCTCTTCGGAGGCGTGGGTTCGAATCCCACCGCTGCCATTACTTTTTTTTCTTTTTAATAATATTACAAATCAGAATTTAGTATAATAGTCACCACAATTATACAATACAAACAATAATTATCGTGTAATTAATTGCAGTACATTCGGTAGCATTTTACATGACAACGTTTTGTGGTGTTGATACAATTAATATTCTGAATGCGTTTGTTAGTAATTCGAATGGGCGAACGCGTTTTTTTTGTGTTGTTGAATTTTGTTGGATAGGCGCGTGCATTCGCACGCACAAATTAATTGCGCAAATGCAATTTGTTCGCAAAATGGGCAAACGCGCGCCCTTCTTTCTCATCGACGACATCACGCGGCGGCGGCGATGGAATGATGATCGAATGAGGCGCATTATTCAATTATTATGTATAGTCAGCCTTGCATTGGTGCGGGAAATTAATTTAGTTAGCACAATTACTAATTAGAGCAAAATCAAGTATTATAGTCGTTTTCATAACTAACAATAAAATTGAGTAAAAGAGTTAATATTTTCATGGCCACCGTCAACAAATCGATTAAATTTTTTTGTTTGAAAACATTTAACCTTTTTTTTGGTAATTTTTAGTGTCTTATAAGCAATATAACACAATAATTGGTATTGTTTTTGTTTTGAAAGACATATTTACTAATAAGTAAGCATGGTTGCGTACAGTCGATTTAAATTTTTTAATTTTTAATTCGTTTTTAGTGTCTCAAATTATTTATTACTTTACTTAAATACAACATTTTTCTTTGCGTGCAAATTTTTGGCAATTTTCTTCCAATTTTTCTTTGATTTTTGTAATTTTTTATCAATTTTTTTATCGATCTTCATTAATATTGATTAAAAATCGAGAAGAACGCGATTTGAACAATTTTAATGAAAATCCATAAATGTTTTGATAGAAAATGCCAAAATGAAGGAAGAAAATCGCAAAATTTTCCTGCACAAAGCAAAATCCATAAAAAATATTATGTTTAAGCGACGTGGAACTGCTAAAAAATAATTTGAGACACTAAAAATGATTTTCAATTCGAGAAAAACATGTATTTAAGCCGCAATCAATCAGACATTAAGCAGATTGTTAATTTGGCGTAGTAGTGACGACGAGAACGACGACGGTGGTGGGCCCCCCTTGCTGTGCGTCTTTTGTCTACCACCGACCAATACCGATCCACGCTTCAATTTTGTAAATGGGGCTGTCGCGTTATTGTTATGCAACAATGTTTTTTTCTTCTCTACTATACTATAGGTACTCCTCGTCGCCCTGCGATGGTTGTTTGAATGTATGCGCGACCCTCTTTCGTATATATATACATACATTTTTTTTGTGAAAGAGGCCACCCCGCGACGTCGACGCCTTTATGTGTTTTCTCACACACACATTTTTCAGTCGTCGCTCATTTCGAACGCAATTAGGCGATAAGTAATTAAGCGGAATCCCTGTACGTGTACTGCATATAGATTATTACAAGTACTTACTCGAACGCGCGTCGCGTCAATCAATCAATCAATTCGTCGCGCTGCTACCAAATCGTTATTGTTATTATTATTATGTTGTGTGCGTTGTTATGGGGCGATGGATGGAGAAGAACATAGAGATAGAGGAAGGGCGTGCGTGATTGAGTGTCAATGATGATGATGATGATAATGATTAGGAAAGTTTTTACCCTCTTCTCTCTTTCTCCTCCTCTTCGTCGATGCATATGCTGCTTTGCTTTGCTATACTGTACTGTGTGCTGCTGCTGTTCTATTTCATCGCCCTCAACGTTATCGGCACGTTTTCCATTTCAAGTGTCTCTCCCGCTTGACGTTTCGGGTGCTCTTGACGCCACAGCGAAGAGCCTCCTCTCAACAACAACAACCGGTGAATAAATGTTTCACTTTCGTATACATTGATGAAGAGCGTATGCATCGTTGCATATAATTACTCTTTCACAATTGATATATTGTATAGGTTTATTTATTGATAAGTAAGCATGGTTGCATATACAGTTTAATTCACTTTTCCACGATTTTTATTAGCCTGCTATAATAGGATTCCTTTTTTTTCTATACAGAAACGTATGCATGATTGCATATAATTCATATTTGTGTCAACGTTTCGTGAAAGAAAAACAGAAATAACATTCAAAAGAAAAATAAGTTATGTTTAATTGCTATTTACTTATTTATTGACAAGTAAGGATGGCTGCATACATATTATTTCACTTTCTGGATTTTTATCGGCGTGCTAGGATTTCTGTTTGCTAAAAACGTATATGTATTATACAAGGGATTTCTGAAAAGTTTCAAGTTTTCTTAACATTTCGTTTTTATTTCCCTTGCAATTTTCGTTCTTCTTTTCACGATTTCATCTTTAAAAAATTTAATTGATTTTTTTAAGTTTCTATAATATTTCAATGTAGAAAAGTAAAATGGATCAACATTTTTTGCATTTTTTTATTAAATTGCTTTATTTTTATTTATTTTTTTACATTTTCTTTACGCTTTTGCGTTTCTTTGCAGTTTCCGCTTATTTTCTAGATGTAAAAAACGCAAACAAGTATAAAAATAGTAAAAATTTGTAAAACGCATGAAATTATTAAAAAAAGAATGAAACATTGTAAATGGAAAAACATAGCGCAAACAGATTGAACAAAAATTGAAGAAAATGTTAAAATCATGTTTAAAAAATCTCAAAAAATGCAAAACAAAAATTAATTACTCAAAAATCATTAAACTTTACTTTAATTAAGACACAAAATTTGTATATTTTGACACAACCCCTCAAATATGAAAAATTACAAATTGATTACTTTTAATTCTGTGTTAAAAATGCAATTAAAACATAAAATACAATGGGTTGTTGTATCGACAACCCTCACCAAAAAAGAAACATTAAAAACTTATTACTAAAAATCATTAAATTGTAATTGTAGGGCGCAAATTAAAACATAATACATACATAGAAATTGGTGACACAACCGCCGCCTCTCAAACGAAAAACTACAATATATATTCTTTACCATATAAATCGAATTATCATTTAAATCGACTGCTGGCGCATTTGTTCACGTTGAACACAAACATCCATCTACAGCTATACAAAAACGAGTGTATGTATTATAGTAGAGAGATGCAACCGGGCCCCGATTAGATAAGACACGAAAAATGGGATGCTTTTAAAAGCGTAGTATGTTTCAATGGTGGCGTGTCATTTTGGTAATATCCCAAAAAGCTCTCGTCGTCGTCCTCGCATTCAACCGCACATTGACAGGTATTCATCGCCATTCATTCAGTATACTCGAAACTGTATTCACTCGCATTCCCTAAAAACGTGTATTATTTATAAGTAAGCACATTGTTTGGCCAGCAGCTTATCACGACGTGTAATTGGAGACACTTTGAAGAGATTGCTTTCTTATCTAAATTCAATTAGGATTTGTGGCAAATGTGGGACGCATTTCGTGCACTTGGAATCATTTTTCTTATGCATTGTGTATATTGTCCGCCTAATCATAATCTTGTTTTTTTTTTCAAGTTAAATTGACATTATTTTGTAAGAAAATACTTATAGCATTCAAGGTGCAAACCGGAACAATAAACAAGAGGCATTTTGTAAAACCAATTGAATGTGAAATTCGTACTAATAAATAAATTATCACAATATCAATTATTGATAATGAAATATTAAGATTAATACGTTCCTTAAACCGAAAAATTTGAATGGATTTCTTATTATTTGCGGAAATTTTTAATTTTTCTTTAATTTTTAGTATCATCCGTCAATTTTTACTTCGTTTTTTCGTTACATGTTTTGATGGATAATAGCAAAAACAATGAAGAAAACTAAGTTATATCATAAAAATATAAAAAAATAACGATTTTAATCACTAAAAATGAAAACATTTTATAAATTTCTTTGAACATTATGCAACCAACATAACGCGCTAACACAAACCCACATAGGTAGTTAAACGCAAATGAAATGCTGCAAACGATAATAATACATGTTCAAAAATGTGGTTGTTTTTGTCTCAAACTTGAAGTTTTTTTTTGTCCAATCATGCAAATATCGATGAGTAATGTAATTTGCATTAATAATAGATTAACATTATGCAATACCAACACGCACACTCAAAATGGAGTGACGCTAATGAAATTATGTGAACGCGATAATAATACGTTCCATTCGATTTCGACGCGTCTAGTAATTGATAATTTTCGAACGCACTACTACTACTAGACCTACCCCCCTTGGTCGCCACCGCGCGCGCTATATACGCGCCTTCTCGCCGGAAGTCGTCGTCGAATAAGGGGAGGAATATGGAACGCTGGATGTGGATGGAACACAATGGCCGATTCGGCTCTCCCTCCGCCCTGCGCCGCCGCCGCCGCATGCATACACAACACACATATCAAGCGCGTATAGATTTGGGGTGCTATATATATATATAAGGGTGACAGATTCGCGCTCACACACACACACAACCGATACGATACAATGGAGGGTGAGATTTATTGGCCGCCCCCCATCAAGCTGGTGGTAGGCGACGGCGCAGTGCGCGGCAGCGTGTATACGTGCCGTGTATGCGTAATAATAATAATGTAAAATACATTACGGTCGCATTGTCCGTCGTCCGCGTCGACATTATCTGATCGGAATTTTTGGCGCTCGTTATTAGTTATTCGCTGCCATTTTTTTCCATCATCATCATGTAGATACATTTTTCACGCATTCATTCAATAAAGCAATGATGAAAATAATTTTCAAAGTATTAAAATGATTTTGTTACTTTCAATAAGAATTTTGAATGGTTAATGTTATCTAATTTCATTTGCATATTTCGCATATTTTCTTCCCGCATAATGCACTTTATAATTAATCAATGGCGATGCGCGAATGACATAGAAAAAGCCATGTTGAATTGCGATGATTTCGTTGTTCATTTGCGTGGATTTTTTCAACAGAACGCTTAATGCATAATGTACAGTAAAACTCTATACAAAATTGGACAGAATTTTTTATAATCATCGCCTACACTCTACTACATGCTAGGGTTATCTATGTTATTATTATTATGTACGAGCCGCGCCCGTAAAACATTTTACATTTTGTAAAAAGGGCCATCTATATGCAATTCGTTGAGTTTTTTGTTACTACTTTTTTGCCTTGTTCTTTTTTTATTATATTTTTAAAAGAGCGTGCCTGTGATTCAGAGTGAGAGGATCGACGTTCTTGAGTCATATTTTGAATAGATTTCCTTTGAGTTTATGCATGTGAAAATCTATGAGAACGTCTCTGTTCTGGAGTTAGATTTGCAATTGATTGTGCCTGTGCTTGATTGTGTCTTCTTCTATGATTTTCCATTTGTTTGATTGGCACTTACCTGATAGAACTGCGATGTGATGCTCTATCTGAGGCTTGTCTACTTGGTCTTTGGCTTTCTGTTTCTTGTGCTCTTCGTAATCTTTGTGCGGCTGCTTCACATGCTCTTCTTCTGTCAATATCTGCTTGGCGTTTCATTCTCTATTTTTGAACGTTTCTTATTTTTACGGCATAAATGTGGGTGCATATATACTGTTATCAATTGATTACGATAAAATAGCAATGGTTGTTGCATAGTTTGCGTGCATAGAAAATAAGAAATCGCNTTTTGAACGTTTCTTATTTTTACGGCATAAATGTGGGTGCATATATACTGTTATCAATTGATTACGATAAAATAGCAATGGTTGTTGCATAGTTTGCGTGCATAGAAAATAAGAAATCGGAATGCTTGTCCTAGCTACAACTACCACCACCATCACCAGCATCAAATTGAAAATTTCCTTTTCCCCAAAGTACAATGTAGCAGTACGTGCACGCTTTTCATCTGTCAGCGACGCATCATCGCGTAGAGATACACACACACATTCGTCTGATTCAATTTATCCACGCTACTATATATCTGTCATCGTCGTGCTACGTGCGACGAAACGCCAATTCGTCCATAAATAGAATATAGAAAACTTTTGTCTTTGAATTCGCTCGTTCTTATATATGTGTCGGATCCAACAGGCAAAAAATAACCGACGATGTCGTCATGTGTTGTTTAATTACTTTTTTATATGAGCGAGCAGCTTTTAAGTATATACAATAAATGGTAATAGTTATACCTACTGATTTGTGTCGGATCCGACAGCCAAAAATCAACTACCTACAGTAGACGACATCATCGTGTGTTTCTAGTGCACGCAAATTGTTTAATCACTTTTTATTGCTCTTTTTCGTTTGTCTTAGTTTGAATTAAAAATTCAATTCTAGCAATGACAGTTACATAATATATCGCATAAAACTTAATTGATTCATTACACTTCAGTATGA
>JARJDW010004568.1:0-11960 GCA_030264715.1 Adinopsis sp. GC000173
GGTTGGTACACAATGTATGAGTGCGAGCGCGCATGGCGAGCGGAGGGAAAAAGAAACAGAAAAAAGCGCCGGCACCGACACACAACAACAACATATCTACTACGTGTTGTTGTTGTTGCTGTTCGATGTGTGTGTGTGTAGGAAAACGCGAAAAATCCGTCGTGCAGCGCAATCAATCTGCTTCGACGATTTTTGTAAACGCGCAATCGGCCTACACGACTAATTTATAGGCACGTTTCTAATTGGAAACTTATAAAGTAGCTATATGCAAAGATAAATTACGCTAGTACAACGATATATTTATTATTTTTGCCGCTGACGTTGTTGCATTTAATTAGATTTTAAGTAATTTTACATTATCTTGTGAGGTAATTACAACTTTTGGCACTTGATATACAAATAAGTATTATACATTTGCAATTTTTAAGTTTTATTATCAAAGTTGCAAAGATAAATTGCGCTATAGCTATGATAAATTTATTATTTAGCTGCCGTTTTTGCATTTAATTAGATTTGAAGTAATTTTACATTATCTCTTGTCGTAATTACAACTTTTGGCACTTGATATACAAATAAGTATTATACATTTGCAATTTTTAAGTTTTACCATCAAAGTTGCAAAGATAAATTGCGCGCTATAGCTATGATATATTTATTATTTAGCTGCCGTTTTTGCACTTAATTAGATTTTAAATAATTTTACATTATCTCCTGTCGTAATTACATCTTTTGGCACTTGATATATAAATAACAATTATACATTTGCAATTTTTAAGTTTTATTATCAAAGTTGCAAACATAAATTGCGCTATAGCTATGATATATTTCTTATTAAGCTGCCCTTGTTGCATTTAATTACATTTTAAATAATTTTACATTTTCTCATGCCGTAATTACAACTTTTAGCACTTGATATACAAATAAGNAGCTATGATATATTTATTATTTAGCTGCCGTTTTTGCATTTAATTAGATTTTAAGTAATTTTAATGTAGTTTTATGCCGTAATTATCACTTTTGGTACTTGATATATAAATAACTATTATTCATATAAGATTTTTACATCTTATCATGAAAAATAACATAAAATTATTTATAATTATCAAACTGGCTAAGTAGATAAATTGCGAGATATTTATCATTTTGCATTTAATTCAATTTTAAATGACTTTAATGTAATTCTTCATTGGCTAGTGTCGTAATTAGTACTTTTGGCACTTGCTCTATAAATAATTTTTAGCTTTTAAGCGAAAACACTTTGCTTGCTTAAAGTTTTGAGCTAAAATTAGTTGATTTTTTTGTTATTGTAACATTTAAAACAACAACAACTAAAATTTCGACATATTTAATCGATTAATTTATGTCTGCTTTGAGTACATTAACTAATATGCAAATGTGATCGTTAAAAAAGTAGATTAAGTGCCCCGAAAAAAAATTCCACCATATTTACTATAGCTAGCTATATATAACCATACGAAATGGATTAAGTAATTATTTATTAATTATTTTGCAATGCGCAATAAATTATTAATCATTTAGTATATGGTAGTTATAGTAGTGGCTGCGCTATTTTAATGCGATCGTTATTAATGCGTTATAAATTTTCTAATTTATCCCATATAATTTAGTTGGATGAATATTATTGCGATGTTATATGTGTTTGCTTAGAGAACGGAATCATTATTATAAATATTTATGATTAATTTTATGAAATAAAATCAATTTGAGGTGTAAAAATATAAAGTGGTGCCAATATGGAATTATTATTATACGTGGGTGGTTCAAAAAGTTTTGCGCATTTTTGTGCAATATATAAAACACTTTTCAATCGTTATTATTGAAACTCATTTAAAATTTGATTGCGATGTGGTGTTGTTTGATCGGTGAACGCCGGTTGCGTTTTTCCCAAACGATGCGATTATACACCGGCAGTTCACACAATCAAAAAGTCAATTATTGAAAAAAATCATATTCGTATATATATATATATGTATAATATAAACGGCGCGGTGCAGTGTGATGACGATGACGATGAGGGAGAAGGAAGGAGGGAGGGAGGAAGAACGATGGAACGAGAAATTGAAAAAACCTCACATCGGCGCTCTCTGGCAGTAGCCAGACCGCAATTACGCATCAAATAAAAACTTCTTTAACGAAATATTTATTATTATTATATATATAGATATATTTCTCGTTTCATCTTTTCCCATATATATTTATATACAAGCGCAAGAAGAGATAAAACCGATTGTGGGAATCTAATTTACGCACCATCCTCACACATTCATTCAAATATAACAACGAGCACACAGAATTCGTCAATTGTTTTCGCCATGCTTGAATGCACCACGGCCACAACAAGAATTTATACAACGGGGTTGTTAAAATTATTAATTTTTTAAGTAAAAAACTGCAAGAATGGCTAAAAATATCAGTATTTATAAAATATAGCAAAATAATAATTGTGCATTCGTCAATTATTGTTTTTGTCGTGCTCGATTGCACCTGGAGCTACCGCAAAGCATGGGGGTAGATTGTATATATATATATAGGTAGAATTTTAATATTTTAGAAAGTGCACAATTAAAATACTGTCATAAAAACAGTTGAATAACACTTGACGTTGCGCGCACGCGATCAAAATGCGCGATAAATTATTAAAATGAAGCGCGTTCCCAACAACACCAACAACAACAAAAAAAAAAAATAAATACAGAGGCAAATTCAATTTTCAATCGGAGCGGATAGGAGGAAATTATATTAAATGTAATAAAATTGGATATGTGCGAGCACGAATTTGAAATACAAAACGAACGCCTCTCAACTGTCTTTCCCACACAGCTCACAATTTTCGAAGTGATTTCAATTTTCCACCGCCCTGCTTGATTAAATTAGATCGATTCCGCCAGGTGCAAACGTATTATAACGTGACGTAAACATAGAAATTGAATAAATTATTATTATTATTTTTTTATCAATTTCATGTATAAAAATACGTGGGTGCACCGAAAAGTTTCCAACTTTGAGTCATTTTTAGTGCAGCCCCAAATTATTTTTTAGCATCACCACAAATTTTTGATGAATTTTTCTTTGCGCCGGAAATTTTTGCTAATTTTTTCTTTGATTTTGGCATTTTTCATCAAAATATTTAAGGATTTTTATTAAAATTAATCAAAAACTGCGTTCTTTTTTATCTTTAAATAATAATGATGAAAATCGCTAAAGAATTTGATGGAAAATGCCAAAAATCAAAGAAGAAAGTTGCAAAAATTTCCTGTGCAAACAAAAATTCATCAAAAATTTGCGGTTTGAGATGCTAAAAAAATAATTTGAGGCTGCACTAAAAATTGCTTTTCGGACTGCCCTCGTATAATATGGACTTTTTTCATTAATGATGATTTTTGACAATTTCGCACACTAATGCTCTTTTTTTTCATCCATTTGCCCTTTTTTTCCTACACCTCAAACGTTTTGTTCTTGTTGTTGTTGTTGGTGCGACGACGAAAATTTGCGGAAGTAATTTCTCAAGCTGACGGAGCGCGCTTAATATACGAAGCAGCTCGCTTATGGCTTATACAGTGTGATGTGCGAAAACACGACTACTACCTGCGAGAGGGATAAATCAATACAAATGTTCAGTGTGAGGCGAAGAAATAATAAATTAGGTGAGGCCCAATAATTTACCATTAGCCGGCGACGTTTCCAGTTAATCTGGATTAGGTGCGATTTCGTTTATTTACTTATTTCCTATTGTTAGATTTGTTTTCGTTATATGTATACGCGTATACGTTTCGTTCGCTTTTTTTTATACGAAAGGGCGGCTTTTTTTCGAGGGGGTGCGATCTAAGCGGCTTATATGTAAAAAAGAAGGGAAAATTAGTTTGTTTTCGTTTAATTAAAAAGCGCTTTTATTCTATTATTGCAGGTAAACTGCATTAAATTTTACATTCTTTTTGTGTGAAATTACGCAATCGGATAATTTGTTGTAAGGGAATAATAAATGACCTAAATTCAACGCATAAATTATACGCCAAAATGCACTTTTCAACAAACAATCGGCATAAATTTAAGTAAATGTCCGTTTAATAAATAAAAATATTTGGAAAACCACAAAAGACATTTAAACGTTTCATATTTTAATTTTTGTCGGAAATTAAGTCAGACAATTCAAATGGGGGGTTTAAATATGTAAGCATAACATAAATTATTACACTTTTCAGCACACAATCATAATAATGATTTAAGAAAATGTCCGTTTGATATAAATATTTTTTTATAATTTCTTGGAAAACCACAAAAGACGTTTAAACACGTCTCATATTTTAATTATATTGTTTTTAATTAATTTATCACATATCAAACCAGACAAAAGTATATCAATTATGAATTATATTCGTTTTATTTCATTTTTATAAAGGAAATTATACAATCGGATAATTTTGAACGAAAAAAAAAGGTACGTCTGGCCAAATGACCTAAATTTAACGCACTTAATGCACTTTTCAACACACAATTATAATAAATTTAAGCAAAACGGCTATTTAATATTAATACATGTTGAAGTTTTTAATATTAAACCGCAAAATAAAACGTAATTTAAGCATCTCATAATTTAAGTTGTGTGACAATGTGGGGTTTTGGGAAATTTATTCAATTGTTCCCGCATATTAAGTCGAACAATTAAAATATATTTGTTAGGGATGATGTAATAACTGTGAATCCAAAAGATATTCCTAAATCCTTTATCTACACTGATTACTGCAAGTAGAGATTTCGAATTTTATCACCTATTGATAAGGAATATTGCAGAAATTAGACCAGATACTCTCAAAAAAGTATAGGAAAAGTATTTATCCAGTTGCTCAGTCGGACAATTTTTTACCAAAAACTTAATTAATTTAGGTGAACAATCATTTAATATTAAATCCATATAAATTGTAACTTGCCTAAAATAATTTCCTTAATTGCTCTTGAAATACTCTATCAAGGGGTGACATAGCACAAATGTGATGATGCTTGAATCGACCGCCAAATCCCCTAAATTTAACATAAATTACCCCAAAATAAACACTCACTCAATACACAATCCTAATAGTAAATTTAAATAAATTGCCATTTACGATCGAAGAGAAAAATGTAATTGTATATGTATTATAAAATGTTTGAACATTTCTGTCATTGTTAATAAATTGTGCATTGTTTCACTAACACACTCTGATAGCGCACAATATAAGAATATCGGAAGAATTAACGTTACATTGTTAGGTATACAATTTGTTTGATTAATAAGCAATATAGTAAGTACTTATCAAGATGAAACAAAGAAGTGAGTGCATTCCTAGGTAAAAAAAGAAAAATAGCTTGAAAAGTTTTGTCAAATCCCAAGACATTCCAAATGTTGAAGATTGTGTTCATCTAAATCATCTAAATCTAGAAATTCTAAAAGTGAAAAAGAAACAATAAATAGTAAAATCCTATATCTATGGTCCAAAGGTCCAATATTGCAAAATTTAGAAACAGCAAGTTGGATTAAAATGATTTAATTGATCTTAATCCTGAATTTTCACTAAAAAAGTTATTTAAAATTGACCAACAACAAATTTGATTATTGGGAGTATAGAAAACAACGTTAATACACAAAAATGATTCCTTTTAATTAATCTTGTCCTGATTTGGACAGATACCTTCATATAATGCTTGGAAGTACATCTTTCAATTATTCAAAATATCAAAATATATATATAAACTACCCTAGGTTTACTTTATTTCTTTTTTAGAAAACTGTAAAACAACATTAATATACAAAAGTGATTTCTATTTAATAATTTTTTCCTAATTTAGGCAAATATCTTCATACGATGCTTGGGAGTACACCTTTCAGTAATTCAAAATATCAAAATATATATGAACTACCTTAGGTCCACTTTATTTCATTCTTAGAAAACCGTAAAATGAAGTAAATAAACAAGAATGGTTATTTATGATTAATTTTCCTGATTTGGACAGATATTTTTGCTTGGGAGTGCACATTTCAATCTATTATTGTATAACAAAATGCCAGAATGTTGGTAAAAGTTCTAGAAGCGAAACAATAAGCAATAAACTTACTCCATTATGGCTTAACTTAATTTACAACCGTAAAATACAAAATAATATCTAGTGCAATTAAAAAAGTACCTTCCTATGACGACATAAAAGCCCACTGCACTTTTATCAACGCCAAGCGATCAACGTTTCAATTTACTAAATAAATAAACAATTAACAACGGTAGCAGCGGAAAACACTTAAATAAAAATATATCTATATAGATATACTCCCATTATCGGTGGTTTTAGGTAGTAGTGGTAGTAAAACTTGTAACCCCCATCATCGAAACGCACCAATAAAAAAGAAACAACAACGAACGATGATGATTTTAATCATCGTTTGGGAAGCGAAAAACGTTTAAAAGTATTTGATTAGTTTTTTTTTAAAGTGGCGCGCGCTACCACCAGCAGCAAAAACGACATAAATAATAATAATAATAATAATAATAATAGTAAAAGAGGAAACTGTTTAGTCGCGTAATGAACACTAAATCAACTTTAATGATGGCGCGTTAATTTCTACTACCTATATACGTGCAGCGAGGTAATTAAACGCGTTATAATAATCATAATTTAATGTTGCGCCCCCGCAATAATAATAATAACAACGATGACGCCGCATTTTGTGCTGCTGGTGGTGAAAACCACCCCATGATAACGTGGACAATGCGGTTTAATTACGCAAAACGCCAATCATAGCATTGCTCGCGCGCGTGATTAATTAATTAATTGAAAAAAAGCGAAGAAGAATAAGAAAAGAATGGAATATGATGATGAAAAATTGCCACCTGCTCAACAATTATTTCATTATTAAAGTACGGTGATAATTACGCCTTAATTTCGTAGTTAAATAAAAATTATTTTTGCATTAATGTCAATCGGATGACGTGATTTAGATTAGTAAAAATAGATAAAAAAATTATATTTTTTTTGGCAAAATTAAATGAGAAAATAATTAATTAATTGAGAATAATGATTTTTTTAATTTTTAATTTATTATACAAAATTATTTTTCATAAATTATTAAAATCAAATTAGATCTATATTTAGTATTTTGACGTAAATTTTGATAAATTAAAAGGGGGCAATTATTTTGTTGCCCCCTACCACCTATAGATTTTTTAAAATTTGCAAATATAGAAATTTAATGCTAATTTGCATGTAAAACATTCTTAATAAAACATTTTGATAAATAATATCATTAAAAGGGGGCAATTATTTTGGTGCCCCCTATAAAAAATATTTTTTTTTAAATTTGCTAATATAGGAATTTGCTGCTAATTATCATGTAAAGCATTGCTAAAAGAAATATTTTTGAAATTCGATCGTTATTGATGCACGTGTTGTTGTCGCCGGTCGTATATTATGCCCAGCTAAATCATATTTTGACATCGGGTGACATGCAAAAAAAGCAGCAGAGTTGCCGCCGTGCCCCACCCATCATCATATGTATATGTGTGTATATATGCCGGCAGCAGACGCCACCGGAATCAGCAAGACAACACAACACAACACTCCACATCGACGGCCTACTTATTAGTAGGGCTGCTTCAAGTGCTGCTCTGTATGTGGGCTTATCTGCCGACACACATACACTGCATGTCAAAATATTTAAACAAACACTCGTATGTTTGGTGCGGCGGTGCAATGGATGTTGATGATGGCACTTGGTTGTGCTTGTGCTTGTGCTTGTGCTTTTTTTTTCGTTAGTAAGGACGTCATTAATCGACATTAGAAACACTCGGAGAGTTGCGCTTTTGTCGGCACGCCTTTATTATTATTATTATGATTATAATATGTGTAAGTTATATAAAGCGCGCTAACCTCTCTTCTCTAATCGTAAGCTGGCTGACGCTATGCGCTGCTATATAAGAGATGATGTGAGTGATGTTATGGCCTTTTCTGTTTATGGGCTAGCTCTTAACAGACAGACACTTTTATTGGCAATTTAACTATTTAGGTAGCATTGTTTTAAGTAATTTCTTAATTGCTCGTTGCTTGCTTGCTTGTAAAAAATGCTGCCAGCACGATTACGACGACAACGACGACTTAAATCAAATGCTATATTGTGAGCCTGGACGGACGAAAACGTCTTGTATCGTTTTATTGTTATTAGCGTTAGAACGATTTCTGTTGGGGCTTTTATTTTATTAGGTGGCTAATAAAAATTTTTTAACGTTTCAGTGCCAAGCGCATTAATTGACCGCTTAGAATCTCCATGACAATCAAATAAATACAAAAAAAGATTAACATTTTTTAACGATTTTCAAGTGAGCATTATATTGTAAATATGCAGCAGATAAAATTGACGATACGATTTAATGACTTATCGAATACACAAAGATTTTTAACATTTTTAACGATTTTAAAGTGTAAGCGCATTATATTGTTTTAGATAGCAGACAAAATTAAAGATACGGGCAATGATTTTATGTCTTATTTAAACCAAAAATTAATTAGCAGGTAGTTTAAATTAAATATTTTGAGAGATAAAATGTTCTAGAATTTCATTACTGTACGAGTATTCCTACTTTCCGTTAATAATTTTGTTAATTTTGTTTATTTTACTGCACAAAATGATGAAATTTGATTAAAAAATTATTAAAATTAGCTTTTTTGCAGTGTTTTATTAGGTATATTTATAAAACATGTAATGATTTTCTTATCGCTGTACGTAATTATTAATTAATTAAGCGCCTCGCTGTTTAGGCGCATCAACGTCGCTAAAGATAAGCGATGAAGGGGCGCGCAAAACAAAACGTAATAAAAAAATGTGCTACTTTACGTTAAAACAATTATTTTATGTAAATTAAGTAAATTCCCGCAAATCAATAGAAGTTTTTAAGAGATAGTCCATATTTAGACCCTAGTCTGTATTTGGATCATCTCCCCTACTAAAAAATTAACAAAACTCGGACATTTTATGTAAAATTGGGTCTCAAATTCTAAATTTACTCTTATATTACTCTGGTATATTTTAATAACGTAATTATTAATCAATTAAGCGCCTCGTTGTTTAGACGCATTAACGTCGCTAAAGATTGTATTACTAGACGTTAAAGCTGCTACATTAGAAACAATTATTTTATGTAAATTAAGTAAATTCCCGCATATCAATATAAGTTTTTAAGGTTTGGTTCATATTTAGACCCTAGTCTGTATTTGGACCATCTCCCCTACTAAAAAATTAACAAAACTCGGACATTTTATGTGAAATTGGGTCTCAAATTCTAAATTCACTCTTTTATTACTCTAGTATATTTTAATAACGTAATTATTAATTAATTAAGCGCCTCGTTGTTTAGACGCATTAACGTCGCTAAAGATAAGCGATGAATGGACACAAAACAAAACGTAATAAAAAAAGTGTTACTATACGTTAAACCTTCCACGTTTTAACAATTATTTTACGTAAATTAAGTAAATTCGCGCATATCAATATATGTTTTTAGGGTTGGTCCATATTTAGACCCCAGTCTGCATTTGAACCATTTCCGCTACTAAAAAGCTAACAAAACCCGGACATTTTATGTAAAATTGAGTCTCAAATTCTAAATTTACTCTTTTATTACTCTGGTATATTTAAATAACGTAATTATTAATTAATTAAGCGCCTCGCTGTTTAGGCGCATCAACAAGATAAGCAATGAATGGACGCAAAACAAAACGTAATAAAAAAAATGCTTACGTTGAAGCTTCCACGTTACGATACGTGAAAACAATTATTTTATGTAAATTAAGTAAATTCCCGCATATCAATTTCCTTTCCGACGTAATCGAAACTATACATACAATATATAAAACTCGTTATACGGCGCCGGGCGCGCGTATCGAATTATTCGCGCAGGCAGGAAAACGCAACGCGTCCATGATTAGATTGTCGTTAGTTTGCCGAAGAGGAGTATGTAGGTAGTTTTCGGTGCAGCCGTTACGTCGTCAATTAGTAACCGATCCCCGATTTTCTCATCCCATTTCGGTTAACTACATCAGATCGGCGAGGTCGGATTACAATTATAATATGCTACGCGCAGCAGCATCCCTGCCTTATTTTACCTATTACCTTTACTATACTGATAAAAAACGCACACGTTACTTTCACCTACCTCGCGTTTTTCTAGTCGTGCGGCCGAAATGGGAAAGTTCATGCGAATAAAAACACAAAAATGTAATGCGTTTTCATTAATTTTGTTGAAATGATTTTTGCTTGAGTGACAGATGTGACAAGTAACTATCATTTGTTTCGTGCGTTTTTTGTTGAAATTAGAAACAATTGATGCACAAATAATTGGTATAGTTGTTAATTAATTTTATAAATATTTTTGTTTGATTGAGATATGACAAGTGTTGACAAGCTATCATTTGTTTTATTGCTTTCTTTTGTTAGCCACCTTCGATTATGATTAATAATTGTAGTAAAATTCGATATCTGTTAAATTTTTCTGGTTATTTTTGGCTATATCGGGGTTTTCTTTTCGATATTCGTTAAATATTGATATAATTTGTTTTTATTGTTAATTTCTCTTCGTCGCCATCTTTGATAATGATGATGAAAAATTATATTAAAATTGGAAACAATGGCGCGCTGGTACGTGCAATGATTTTATAAACAATATACGTTTAGACAAATAAGTTGTGTGTGTGTGTGTTTGCCTCGCCTAAAATTCCAATCAATTATTAAGCGAACGAAACACAAAAAGAAAATCATGTAATAATGTATACGTCGAACAATAACAAACACACACACACAATGTGCGCACAAGCAAGGAGATGGGGGGCGGTTGTGGCAGCGTTTTTGGCGGGGGCGATAGACGACGACGACGACGCAACTCGCTGGAAATTAGAATGCGGACTGGCACGCACGCACACACCACTCGGGCGAAATTGGGCCCGGGCTTTATAGCTCTGCCAGCTAATAAAATTCGAAGTTTAATTATTGTCGTCGTCGTCGTCAACATCATCAACATAAAAACTAGATAAAATGCATTCAATTCGCAATGTTTTCAAATTATCGACGCTAATTAATTAATTGCGCAACCAAATCGGAGGAAAAATTTAATTGATTTTTTGCCAGACACGTAATGTGTGGCTTATGAAAACTTTGACCTCAACGTGTCAAAATTCAATTGTTTCAGAATTCAAAGTCTTAAAAGTGTTCGCTAACTCATAATCATAATTATACGTGGGTGGTCCGAAAAGTTTCAAGCCTTTTTTGAGTAATTTTTAGTGCAACCTGAAATTTTTTTTAGCATCACCACGTATCATTTAAACCGAAATTTTTTGATGAATTTTCTTTGCGTTTGGAAATTTTTGCGACTGCCTTCGTTGATGTTTCTTTGATCTTTGGCATTTTCCATCAAATCTTTTAGTGACTTTTATTATTATTATTCAAAGATGAAGAAGAACGCGGTTCTTCTTTATTTTTTATTAATTTTAATGAAAATCCTTAAATATTTTGATGGAAAATGCGAAAATCAAAAAAAAAATCAAAGAAGAAAGTCGCAAAAATTTACACGCGCAAAGAAAATTCATCAAAAATTTTCGGTTTAAATGAAATGTAGTGATGTTGAAAAATAATTTCGGGTTGCACTAAAAATTACTCAAAAAAGCTTGAAACTTTTCGGAACACCCACGTATAATCTGATTAACATTTCTCAAATACGAATACACCATTTATCATAATTAAAATATGCGCTAATTAACGTCTGCGGGAAAAAAGCGCGTCCAATCGATTACATAACTGCGAAAATATAACAATGTAACGCGCGTAATTAATAAATCAAAAAAAAAGTCCCCGAAAAATACACGCAACGACGTGTGTGTGACATCACATGACACATAAAAAGCGAGAAAAATCGCCGCCGCCAACGTAATTT
>JARJDW010004572.1:0-33427 GCA_030264715.1 Adinopsis sp. GC000173
TTGTATTTACAAAAATACGATAATTGGCCGAGTGTACATCCGCATAAACGCTTCAAGACGATATTACCCAATTAATAATCGATTCAAGAACGGGAAAATTAAAGCGTGTTCATTCCATTTTTCTAGCATGCAAAACCTATACCGCCCCAAGCAATTAAATAAATTTTTCATAGCTACAAACTATGAATCTATTAATATTATTTATTAATCAATTCAACATCAAGAAAATGTAGAAACAAGTTAATTTTTGATTTCTAATGAGTTTATAGTCATTATTTTTTTAAAGCTTTTGCTACAAAAATTATTAGGTAAATGTAAGTAGATTCTAGCAAATCCGCCTTTTCTTACATGCCAAATTGTCGAATTACTAAGTGCGGTGAAATGTAAAACAAAAAATCTAATTTAATGTGTATTAGATTTTTATTTCATTTGTGAGTTTTCCAAACTACTGGGCAATTGTATTAGAAACGAGATACAAAATAAGTATCTTATCCGTTTAGGATCTAAAAAATATGGAAGCAAGTTAATTTTGTTTTTTTAAGAAGCTTAAGGGCCAATTTTTTAATCTCTCTAATCAATTTCTAGCCTAAGTCAGTTCAATTTCGTTGAAAACTTATACAATAATTATTACTTGTATAATATATAATAAAGTAGATACTCGTTAATACGCGTTTCTTTAGTTGAACGCTTATCGAACTACTTACTAACTGCATTGAATTGGTTAGTGTGGTGCGACTGCGTTGGCACCAGCAGTATCTGTAATTCAAATTATTTTTAGTATTTCCATCAAGATTCTTAAACATTCAATTTTGAGATGTACGTGTATGTTTCTTTGCGTGAAAATTTTGTTTTTGCGATTTTCTTTTTTGGTATTTTCAAACGAAAAGAAACTTATTCTTCTCATTTTTTAAACAATTATGGGAAAATTCGTTGAATATTTTGATGAAAAAAGCCAAAAATCAACGAAAATCGTCATAATTTCCCCATGCCAGAATCCATCTAAAATTTAATGTTTAAGTTTCTCGGTGGAAGTACTAAAAACAATTTGAATTGTTTATCAATTTTCCTATGTATACTTTTGAATAAAATACACTCTAGTATTGGAATAGGAGGCACATGAAATTTAGAAGAACTGAGTTAGGGTAAGCACAGAATAGACTGGAAAACACTGATTTAACTCATAAAAAAGTCACAAAAACCTATTTTTTGTCATACTTTGATATTTAGTATTATATCAGTGGTTCCTAAAGTTGACTGGGTTCCGTTCCATCTAACAAATATTTTCAATCTTGGGGCCTACCCTCTTAAATGTCTTACTAATTATGACCCAGTCAATATTCATATTGTATTAAATAATATCAGTTTTAATAAAAAATTCCGATTTGTCGAGATCCGTACTGTTTTGTCTACTATATAAAATTGTAATCTAACTGATGGTAATGCATGCGCGCACTTCAATGTTGAATCGCCCTGTATAGAAGCGAACATATAAATACATACACACACATGTAACTGAACAAGCAATTTACTGCAATAAACTCGTTAATTCCATTTGATTAATCATCATTAGCGCGCACCAATCTACATTATTATAATAAAATATTCATGCAGTTTGTGTGTGTGTTTCTTATTTTCGCGCTGCGCGCATAACCTTCGAAATGTGTATAATTTGCGTACGAATTTTTGTTTTTATTTTTTATTTTCGCCTCGCGTACTGATAAGACGAGTTAATGGTTATGCGCTTGCGAGTTTATTATGTGCTAAAAAATTAGCGTTAAAATGGTAGTTATATAATTTTAGCGTTTTAAATTCTCGCTTTATAGAGGTGGTGGGCACACACGTGTTTTTTGCTCTCCTCTTGCTTCTTTCTGGCGTTGGTTGTTTGCGAGGATAAAAATGCAATAAAAATAAAATGCTGTATGTGTGTGTGTGTGTAAAAACAACACACAGAAGCGCATTTTTGTTAAATTTAATTTTATGGTTGCATATAAAGTACGAGACTGAATTATAAAGATAAATAGTGTTTCCATGTGTGGTGATTATTGCCGCATTGTTTTTGCGTTATAATTTATGCATTTTATATATTACTAAAATTTTATTAATTGATTATACATTGACATCAATGAAAAATTTTACTTGTTTATTACTTATTATTAATACAATGTATTACTCTGTTCCAAAATAAGTAAACAATTTGCTTATTGTACCTGCTTTTCTATATAAAAATGTCAAAATCAAGTAAATGAAAAATAAAAGTTTGATTTTTGCAATATTTACTTAATTTGCAATTAATATAAACTGATACTAGGCAATTTAATCTGAATATAAAGCCTTTTAGGAAAATTTATTTTCAAAACTCGGTACACAATTGTTATTTTATTAATAAAATTCTTTCTTATGAATCCAACAATGAATTTTGGTCATTTTTCGAAAAATCATTAAGAATTTTAATAATTTTACCTAAGTTTGCGATAATTTATTGTTATTTTTTAACAAACTATAAAAACAAATATTTGAAAGTTCATGAAATATGTAATTATAAAATCGGAAAATATTAAAAACGTGGAAAAAATTTAAAAAATTATTAAACAACAACAGAATTTAACAAATAACGCAAATCGCTCATCTATTTTGAAACAGATGTAATAGTTTTGTTATTAATTGAGAAAAAAATGCAAAAAAATGTAAATTCCAGTTTATACAAAATTATTGTCGCATTGTTTAGTGTGCTAAAATTTTATTAATTGATTGTTCTTTGATATAATTGAATTACTTGCTAAATTAAGTTAATTACTTATAATTAATACACTGTAATACTTAATATAGCTTTTTTATTATATAGCAGAGAATATAAAAAACAAAGAAGCGCTTTTTGTGTTTGATTTAATAAAAATGTAAATTCCAGTTTATACAACTTATTTAACGGTAACCACGACACTAATATTTAAAGTTATATTAGACGTAGTAGTTGGTTTCCCATTTAATATCATTAACGATGATTAATATAAATCACATTTTAGTATAAATCGTCCAGGTTTTTATAATTAATTACATCTAATTTAAAAACCATTGTACGTTGTTTTTTTTTTCTCTCTGAACAAACGAACGCGCTTTTTGTTATATAATATTATTCATTTTTTTTGTGTGTGCGGAGGTAACACCAAACGCTTCTTACACGTCCAAAACAAACAATTAATTAATATTTTATAAATTCTGACAAGCTTATACCATTTAATACTTTTATCCGGGCAAACAATCTAAAACTCAAATTACGTGCGTGAAATTTTTCCTACCTACCTCGGAAAATGATGGATTTGTATGGAATTTTCTAATTTTTTGATAAACACAATTAATTTAATTGAGTTTAGCGGGGGATCAATAACGTAGATTACTTACCATAATAATTGCGCGACGATTACACACGATGTGTGTAAAAACCCAACCAACAATGAATAGGAAATTGTTTGAACGAAATAAAACAACAGCGATTTTTATTGGTATTTTTTTCCAATCCGAGTATCTTTAGTTGAACACTTATCAAACTACCGAATGCATTGAATTGGATAGAATGACGTGACTGTGTAAACACCAGCAGTCTCTGAAATTCAAATTATTATTTAGTATCTCCACCGAGATTCTTAAACATTAAATTTTGGGATGGATGTTTCTTTGTGTAAAGGGAAATTTTGCGATATTCTTCATTAATCTTTTGACATTTTCATAAAAATTTTTATTGCATTTCATGATCATTGCCCGAAAATCACGAAGAAATTCGTTACCTCGGAAAATTATGGATTTGTATGAAATTTTCTAAGATCAGTAACGTAGAATACTTACCATAATAATTGTGGGACGATTGCGGTGTGTGTGTCAAAATCCGGCAATAGGAAATTGTATTTGCGCGAAATAAAACAGCAGCGATTTTTTTTGATAAAATTTTTTTTCATCTTCCTTATTTTTTCGTCAATTAATTTACAAGGTCTGTTTTGTTTTAAGTACATTTCTTGCTTTTTTGTAGTAACATTTCTACTGGTTGATTTCTTTAATTACATTACAAAAACATTCCATTTCGCCTTTCCTCGTTTCGCGCGCGCAAACTTATAAATTTAAATCCGTGGTTGAGAGAAAATACAATCACTAGGTAGCGTTTTTCTCGTCTCAAAAGTTAAGCGATGAAAAGCGAAATGCGTGCTTTAATTATGTAAAAAATGAACGCTATATATATAAACAAATAAAATACACAACTATGATACACGCACAAAATTTGTACACCAATAAAAATTCCTTTCAAGCTCCCCAACATCATCTTTGTGTTGTCACAGTCAATTAAAAGAAATTTTTATTGATTTTTCTGTTGACACATAATACTTTATCATATAATAATTATTTCTAATAATTTGATTTTATTTATACTATATACAAAGGAACAAAAAATAAATTATTAAATTTGCAAAGAAAACACAGAAAAAACAGTTTTTTTGTATAATAAATAATTTAGAGTCTTATATGTACATATACTATATAATAACTGGGATTGGTTTTTTTTTGTTTATATTTGTTTTGTTTTTGTTGTATGATTATAACAACTTTTTTTGGAGGGCTGGGGACAGGGAAATTTGGCACTCGCACTGATTAAGTATAGTTAATTGGCACTGAAAATATTTGTAGTAGGTAGTATAGGTATATTAAGTATTACCTATTGTTTCATTTTTTTTAATGTAAATTTTCTTTGGAAGAAGCGAACAGTGATCGTTTTTTTCGATATTTACATGACAATAACAAAAACAAAACGTGTAAATATGTACAAAGATCATTAAATTGTTGTTGTTGTTGTTGTTGTTGCAGAAAAAAACTCGTGATGAAAGAAATATTGCAGCTATTTTTCTTATATTTCTCTTATATTTATATACTTTTCTTTTATATATATATATATGTATATATGTAGAAACATAAAAACCGGGAGCGTATTTTTTACGTTTCACTTTCCACATCACTAACACACTCATCATCCATATCCATATCAATATATTCACCATACTGACTATCATCCCCCGTTTCCTCTTTCCATTTATTCACATGATGCGAATTATTCTGCGAATTTGATGATTTACCGCCCGAACTCGTTTTCGCTTCCTCCTCCTGCTGCATTCGTTTATGTTTCGTTCTTCGATTTTGGAACCACACTTTAACCTATAACAAAGAAACAATTTTACATTACATTAAACATAACAAACTTTTAAAAAAATTTTCGTAATAAATAATTATAAAGCGTAATAATTGCAAGCCACCGTATATATACAATAATATAAATATAATATCATTACAATATCACAGTGTGTATGCATCGTAAATCAAATAATTGAAAACATAATCATTAACTGCATATAACACGCTCCTTATCGCGCTGCTGCTAAATAAACCGATTTTAATATAAAAATCAGCAAATAATAAACAAAATTAAATTGAATTGTTCAATCTGAATAAATTATATTATATTATATATTAAATTTTTATTGGCATAACTTAAAACAATTTTTAATTTATAACAAAGGACCGAAACCGATTTTTTCGCAACGCCACGTCACATGTTATTTTAGGTTAGCTTCCCACCCCCACATGTTTATATTAGTAATTGGAAACGTGTAGTACAGAATTTTCCATGCTTATTTAAATGAAATGCAAACAATTTCGATTCGATACATTCGCGCAATTTTTTGCCCGGCCGTGCGCCGATAATCCGATTGTTTAAAAATCAATTTGGAGCGCCGCGGTCTCCCTCTTCCCGCCCCAGCCAAAAAACATCCAACATACTCCAATAAAATCCAGCGTATCAAAGTGTGTTGTGTGTAAGGTAAGGTTAAACTACTTATAACGGTTTCGCAACGAGTATGCAAATCATGTTCGTAACTAATTAGTACTAATTGAAGGTTGTAATTATTTTCGAATGTTATTGCATGTGTGTGCGAGCGCGCCACCTTAACAACAACACCACACACAACAACCAACAGTGAAAAAAGCCGATTTATGTGGAACAGTTAGTTTAGTGCAAATTGTGAGGTTATGTTAGCTCTTCGAATGTATAACGAGTTCACACCTTGTTCCTTTATCGTGTATAATATGCACAACGTTTAATATATTCTATTAATGAACATCTGCGTTTTGTGTTGTTGTTGGTGTTGTTGCTGTTATTGTTTGGCCGGGAGGGGTTGGTTTTTCAAGTGGCGCAACATGGCGCAAATTTTAAGGGTGGATATGTATCCAATCGTGCGCGCACCCTTCTCTCATGGATTTTTTTTTATTTAGTCGAATAATCCGTTCATCAAGTGTGAAATTTCATTGCGTGTTTGCAACACAATAAATAACTCTTTTTTTTCTCTCCTTCTCTCTCTCTCTGTTTTTCTGTGTATGTGTAGCGGGCCGGGCATCATCGGCGACCCCCTTTGTGACTCTAAATATTATCGCGATTAAAAATATCGCATATAAGCTGAATTAGGCAAAGATTTACTAAATTAAATTGACGAGTTTTGCATTATAATACATTAGATAATATACTTAAAATATTTAAATTAAAAAATATATTAAAACGCAAATCAGGGCACAAATCTACTATTATCTACTATTTTTACGCGCATCTTTAGGGAAATCATCCCTGGGGAAGTATGAATGGTTGTTTATCACTAGCGCATCACTGTCGAGCACAAAGTATCTTCACAAGCTTATTTTCTATATAGAATGTATAAATAGCCGAGTTAATGTATATATATTTAACAAAGTAAGTTCAATTCGCGAAATTGAATTGATAAAAATTGAACATTATGGTAATGCGGAAGCAAGAGTAATTATATCACAACAAAACACTTAAATTATAAAAGAGCACAGTGTAAATTTGACAAAATTATAACAGCAAATATTAATACGCCCTGCATAAAAATGTATTGGTAATTATGATAGATAATGATCACATCTGGCACTTAAATATGACAAATGACAAATTTTTGTTCTGTTTGAAAATTTAGACAAACTAATTCAAATAAATCTAATTTTTGGACAACAAAATAAGAAAAAAATCACCTCAAATATAAATTTAGAAATGGCAGTGTATTTTGAAACAAAGTGTGTAGTTGTTTAATTTGTTTTATATCGAATATAAATAAACAAATTTTAATTAAAAACAAATAGATACTTTGAAAAAATATATTAAGAACCAAAACGACATTACCATATCAATATAAATTTATTAAAAATATATTTTCTCAAAATTCATCAATGATTTAATTGAATTGATAACTTAATGCGACGAAAAAAATCTATTTGCTGTTTACAAATTGGAACAAAAATTGAATTGTTATAATTAAATTGATTGTAACATCATAAACTATTTTAACTATATAACACAATATTAATTATCATTGTTTAATTATTAACTTGTGTATTTACAATCAATAAATCAACGATTTATTATAGTTATAACACAAACAATAAAAATATGGCAATTTTTTAATGCAATTTTAATTCGTGGTATATATGGATGGATGTATGTGTAGTAGATTCGACGCAGAAATAATGCGCATTAAATTAAATTTAATATACCGTCGGATTATTTATTTATATATAGATTAATAATAACTATTATTTTTTTGAATTATAACAATAAATAATCATAATAAAAAAACATAATCATAAAATCACGATAATCAATCGTTTAATAAATTATTTCAACTCTATGTGTGTATGAAAATATGTAAAACTGATTAAAATAATGCAACGCCCACCCAACACAATGCGATAAATTTAATTACTCGGATGTTTATTTTATATATAAACATTATAATAATAAAATCGCGCGCCATCGTGCAGAGCGCACACGTTTGATGCATATAATAATATAAATGGAAAAAATCATTTGGGGACGGCGAGGGAAGTGGTGGCGAGAGGGCGTACAACGTGCGCGCCAATTCACAGACAATTAAACATTTGACATTCTGTATTCCATTGCTAAAAAAATGCTTTCTGTTTACTTCCTGTTACATGCATGATAGAAACAAGGGGATGTTACAAATGATATCGAGATCCGTTACGATATATAAACTAAATATAATCAAACAATAAATTATTGCTCTTTGTTCGATTTGGCAAAGCAAATTGGTTCATTTTTACACCCAGCAAGCAAATTTAATTATATATCGACGATGGATGATGTGTTGTAATTTATTTGGTAGAAATTCAGCGAAAAAATCAAATTAAAATGTAATTAATTGCGATAGAAAAATGACTTCGATTTGCAATCGGTCTGTAATCTGTAAATGTGTGGTATGTGTTAATTGAAACAAAATATACAAGAAACGGTTAATACTGTTGGCTCAAAAGAACACACAAATTGTTTCTTTGCCGCAATGTGATAAATTTCTTTCTTTGGGGGTGATCTAATAATAATTAACGACATAGTTGTTCAATTTAGCCAAACAAATTGATTCATTTTTACACTCAGCAAGCAAATTTAATTATATGATGTTGTCATTTATTTGGTAGGAATTTAGCTAAAAAATTAAAATGTAATTAAGCCGCCGACGACGACGATTTCCTAGAGCAACACAACAATAACTAAACAACAAACAACGCAAATTTATTGATCAAAAATATAATGACAAACAAAGCTATCGATAGCAGTAAACTACTACTATATTATAGCGAAATTTACTATTATTAATAAATTCCAAACGTTAAACGTTGAAGTGAATAAATTTCGCAATGTGCGAAATTAATTTCCAGCGAAAACAATCAATCAAAACTTGATAAACATTTTGATTTTGTTGTGTTATATTCACCCGTCCATATTTAGCGCTATGCTATTTATTAACCGATTCCTCCTCGTCGTCGTCGTCGTTTCAATATGCTAATCGCGCGCGGTGAAATTTATTAGGCATATACAGATTTTTCAATCTGGCACTTAATTAAATAATTAATTTAATTAAATCCGTCGGAATAAATCCCGCATCGCCAGGCTAATCAACACGTTAATCTTGTTAGAGAAGAAAACGAATGTCACTACAAGCAAGCACACAAACGATGCTGCCCGATTACAAATTTGCAGGTTTAATTTCAATTAGATTGAATCTCGAGAAAATATATAATATTTGATTGCATTAAAACAAATTTTATTTTTGGTATGATTATCAAAATGAAAGTTCAATTAAGTCGTTTACCATTTTTGGATGTATGACGTGGTTATATTGTTGCCTCATAAATAATTCAAAAATGCCAATGTATAAATCAATGAGCACAGCGTGATGAAAAAAAAATCATCTTTCTTCTCTTCTCCCAACTCGTTCGTTCATATATATGTATATATACTATACGATCATCGTTTAATATTCGAATCAAATCGAAACTTAACCAGTGGCGTTTATACGAAAATCGTTTTTTTTTTCTTGTTCGTTTTCAGCTAATTTTAGATATAATTTATGAATAATGAAATTTTAGATGTTTTATTATTGTTCGATACCTCTAAGCTATTTTACATGTTTTTTTTGAATATAGTTAGTTACTACATATACATACATGCCTGCCTATATCGTAAACTGAAATTTACAACTTGAAGCTTTTATTGTACTTACACACACGGCTTTGATACATAAAAATTTATTAATTAAGTTAAAAGTACGTTTCGTATCAAATGGGAAGAGAAAAGTGTAAACTGGTTGGTTAGTTTCTAGATCAATAATTACAATTGCCGTGCGCGAATGGAGTTATATATACTTACTTACTATATACTTTATTTTTAGATTTGCGCGCTGAAATTTCTCTCAATTTTAGCAAACGGTTTTCACGGATGATGAATTTCGAATTTATTCTGTGTGTGTTTCGTATTGCAGCTTTTATTGCTGCGCATAAATTCTTTAAGCAATCAAAATATTGTTTTTAATATTTGTTTCAAATGCAGAAATTACGTTTTTCATTCTTTTATTAATATAGTAGATAAATACAGTGAGTCGCATTGGAAGGTATACATAGAAAAATATAACCAATAGGTTTTTAGTAATTCTTAAACATTGCATTTTGGATGGGAATTTTTAACGATTTCTCTCCCGATTTTTTTCAATCTTAAGATCTTAGTCATTTTTCATCAAAGCATTTAAGGATTTTCATCAAAATTAGCCTATAATATGAGAAAATTATCAATAATAATAAATGTCGACACGAAATGTGAAAATTTCCCACTCGCAAAAAGAAAATAGATAAATATAACCAATTCAAGCTACTTTTTTAGTAATTCTTAAACAAAGATGAAAATTTTAAACAGTTTTTCGCCAGATTTTTCTTTGACCTTATCATCTAAAAACATTTAAAAATTTTTATCAAAATTAGCCTAAAATGTGAGTATACTGCCTATTTCGATAAATAATAATAAATACAAAATTTGAAAATTTCGCATTCACCAAGAAAAATCCCCAATCAAAATGTAATGTCTTCAATTCGTTTTTAGTGTATATAAATACAGTAAGTTCCATTGAAAGGAAAACATATAAAATATAACTAACCAATTCAAGCTATTTTTTTAGCAATTCTTAAGCATTAAATTTTGGATTGGAATTTTTAACGATTTCTTTTCCGATTTTATGTTTGATCTTATAATATTAGGCATTTTCCATGAAAACATTTAAAGATTTTCATCAAAATTAGCCAAACATATGTGAAAACTGCCTACTTCGATACAAAATTTGAAAAATCCCAAATCAAGCGTATGTCTAATGAAAGTTGTATAAGCCCTATTTTCCTATGTATACCTTTGAATGAATTACATTGTATAATTGAATATCTGTAATGTAATTACCTGCGTTTCTGTGAGTGATAACGATTGCGCCAATTGTTTCCGCTCGGCGCCCACCACATAGTGGTTCTTCTCGAAGGCATGCTCTAATTTTAATAGTTGCGACGGACTGAACGCCGTCCTTATCCTCTTTGGTTTACGAAATGGTTGGAGTAGGAATCCTGGAATGTCGGGACCTAAAATACAACAACAATACAAATTAAAATTAAAATTTCATATATAAATAATATAACGAATGGCTGGCGTTTACGCATCAGCGATTCGTGGGTAAAATGTACATAAAAAAAGAAGCGTAGCATATATAAAGCGGCGGCGCGGCGCGGCGCGGTGCAACCCTCCGCATTTTCACTCTTGTGTAAATATAGGCGTGAAAACTAGATTAAATGCATTGTTAGAGTCTATTATTAAATTAAACCATTCACAAGTCAATCATATTGTGTTGTAGCATTTTTTTAAGTAGGGGAATCAAACTAGAAAGTACCCTCTTAACGTTTCCCAAACAATCGAAGCCATTTTTTTATTTTATTCTAAGCGCTTTTTTATTTGCCGATCATGATGATGATAATAGACATGTCATTGTTGGATAAAAATGGCTTATTAACCTTCTGATTTTTAGCTGTCAAACTGCGATATTCGCTATATGATGCGATGCACATTTCATCTTCATTTTTTATATTATATTTATGTTTCAAATGGGGAGGAAATTTGATTATTGTGAGATGTTTTTACCCTAAAAGCTGACAATTCGAACGTTAACGTTTAAAAAGATTGTCACATGGTTTAATTGAAATGTAAAAGGCCATCATAGTTGATTTGATAGAACCGACATCAAAAGTGGGATGCCAAACAGTTTAAAAATTGCATTAGAAAAAAATTCCTTTTGGATTCTATGATTCATTTTAATACTCACATTTATATTTAAAAATAAAAGTCCAAATAAATCTAGAATCGTCCTTTAGGTACTAAAGACTTGTTTCTAAAGGCCAACTACCGTTTTTTGCAAATATCCTTTGAGTTGAGGACAAACAAATTGTTTCTTCTCCGTAATGTCATTAGTTTCTTTCTATTACATATTTAATGTTTGCCTTTAATTTAGAAAAAAGAAAAGAAAAAGAAAGTTATCCTTTAGAATCTAATTTGTAAAAAATATAACTCATTCCTCATCGGTAGGTAAAACACCTAGTATTTTTGTTTGCATGAGAATGTTTACTACCTATAACCAAAAAGCTGCTGTTTGTTAAACACATTTAATTATCTGTTAGAGAATGATCATAGCAGGTAACTCCAACCGCCATAACTTCACCCATTTTATGAACCGGTCTTTGTTTTTAGACGTTGCAATTATCAATTTTACGCATTTAATCCCAAGAAGAAGCGCTTTGTTTACACTATTTCTTTTTTTCACTTAATAATCATGACAATGATGATGATGATGATAATGATGATAGAAATCTTCTTCAATAAGCGCGCGCGCAATTAAAATAATTACGAATCGCCTCAATTTTACACATCAATTTAATTCCAAAAACAAACCACTCATTACATCTAATATGTAATTTACACACACATTTTTCCCCCATTCACCATATTTGTATGCGCGGATAATAAATATTTATTAGACGCTCGATGCATTCAAATTGCTCACTTATATCTAAATATAATGTACATAAAATAAATAAATGGTGCGCGCGCGCGCTTGTTTATTTAAATTTAATTAGAACTAATTACAAACAGAGCGAGCCCGCGCGCGCGCGCTCATACACTCGCTCCGCCAATCGACGGGCGCGCATTTTGAAACAACAACAACAGCAGCAAAAAAACGCAGCAAAACGGTGCGCAATTATCGCATCATAGCGGATAATTAACAAACAAATCGTATGGTGGACGTTGTGTGCAAATTAATAATATTATTACGTTCGGTAAACGATAACATTTACATATCACGTGGATGGAAGCGTTCCATTTTTGTTCCTATATATACGAAAATCGTGCCTGGAGCCGATAATTCCTATGTGCGTTGTGTGTTGTCGTTTTGATAATTAGCTAGTTTATTATGCGACGTTTCACTAATGAATTTTCATTTTTCGTGTGGATATACAGTGGCCATTAATAAAAAGAAAGAAAGAATGATTAAAAAAAACAAAGCGCATAGTTAATTAGTTTTTTATGCATATGAATAGCTTCACTTTTCGAGGGTAATAAATTTTTTAAGTCAAACATAAATAAATATAAGTAGTAACTAATTAGGAAAGCGAATGAAATTTAATCATCCCATCTTAGATGTAATAATTACCTATATATGGTTAAAAATGTTTTACCGAAATGCCAAAATTTAAGTAAATAAATAGTTTATTGGAAAGTTTTCTAATACATTAATTGTTCTATAACATTTAATATTTTCTCCATAAATTTTCACGTTTTTGCAGTAAAGTTTAAGTAAATTTTGTAAAAATTTGTTAATAAAATCTTTATCTTTTCTTGTTCTAAATTTATTTATTTGTAACCGCTTTTATTGCAGTTTTTACATAAAATTCTATGAAAGCTGCCTTATTCTAGTGTTTTAGAGCAAAAGATGTACGAAAGTCACTTGGAAACTTCAAAAATTCTAAAACCAACAACATTTTTACTAAAACTTTTTAAATTTCGGCAGTGAATAAAAAAATTGCAACAAATTTCTATTAAAAATATACAAAGTTGCACGTTTTTCTAGAAATTTCATCCAAAATCGCTTATAAGAAACAACGTTTAAATATGAAATAGTTTTGGAATGTTTTCCAAACCCAATACACTTCTTCTAATAAATTATTTATTTGAATTTTAATATTGCGATGGATACCGACGATGAAGAAGAAAAAAATTGATAGAAAGCAATCGTGCAATAAACAAACAACGTATCAAATTTGCCGTTAGGCGACATACAGACTAATAATTTCGCTTGCATGCCAACATTTCGATGATAATGAATTGATAATCGGCTGGCAAAACGATAAAACATCGCAAATAATTCTAGGCCTAAGTGAAAATAGCACAGGCCATTATTTTATTTACCACATTAATCATCATAATTTTATTAAATTGGACATGTTCGCAAAGGCGCTCCGATATTTATTGCCGGGGCAAATTAAGCAGCAAGACGAGAGCAAGAAAAGGCGCGGAGATGGAAAAAATCGCGACGCGAAAACGATTATTATATGCAAACGAGTTGGCGAAACAACCAAAAAATTTAAATCGCCTCGTGCACTCACACTCTCTGTATGTGCTGCATTTTATTGGCAGCGCGCAACGATTATTGTTTTTGCCTTTTTTTGTGTTGTTTTTTCGGTGTTTTGTATGCAAAAAAGTGTTGGCGCGTATTGAATTTGCAATGGCAAAAATAAAACAGCCCAACAAGCCGGAGCAAAATGTATTTGTGTGTGTGCATGTGTATGTATGTAAATATATGCACTCCCTATGTTGAATAAAAGTATATAAAGATGTAATGGAGCGTGTGCTGGAAACAATTTGTATAACGATTTGTATTGCGAATTGTGTTATTTTTATGTTTTTGCCCATTTATTTTGTTATTTCGCATGCGCGCACGCTTTTGTTTTGCATATAAAACATAATCAAGCCGTTTAATATCATTACAAAATATATCGTTTTATACAATCATTGTTCATTTCATATTAACTTTTTCACTTATATGTATAGTAGAAGGGTAGTCATACAAATATATGTTTATTAGTTTGTTTATATATTTCAACCAATCTATTCGGCCATCTTCAGGATTATTAATTACGAAATTATAGATAAATAACAATACAATAAGCATAATGTTTACACATAATAAAATAAATAATAAATAAGGTTGATACTAAATAAATTTCGATATTAACTCTTTAAGGGGCGAGCTAAAGTGTGTAAATTATATTTGGAAATCTACTTCTTTTTGGCTTGAGAAGTACAAAATGCTTTAAACCAAGATAAAGTCAATAATTTTGAAATAATTTAATTGTAGAGGTTTATAATGTGACAAAACGCGAGATACACTTTTTGCATCTCCACACATTAATATGCTAAATATATTTAAAGGAACAAATCTGTGGAAAATCGATTAATTTATTTATCATTTACTCCGTCACGTCCTTGACTCTTCAAACACCCTATATATCGTGCATGTAAGTATATCTACTTGCAGTTTATTTTTTACAATATAAAAAATGTGTTTATTAATGCATAACATTTAACATTGACATTTGTTAATGAGTCTTAATTGCACGTAATTAAATCATTAACAATTTGTATGCAAATGCACATGTATATACATATATTTTTCGCATCTATGTAATAAATAAATTTCTAATATACTACAATTAATTATCGACTATCTGATGTCATTTTGAATAATATTGAGTGAGTATCGATATTTTTTCGTAATAATTTTTCTAAATCAGTAATTGCTATCATTAAGTCAATTAAACTCTACAAAATAATTAAAAAATTATTAATATTACGAATTAATGTGCATGTTTAGAAAAAAAAATATTATTGATGGTAATTAAAATGTGCGCAGTACGTAAAAATGATTACAAATTGGCTTTTAAATCGTTATCATTATTAATAATAAATCAAACGTTTAGTAAACAATTTTTTATTTTATAAAAGAAAATCATATAATAATCGATCCGTAGATATATCAATTAAATGCGATTTTTTAACCAGGCAATTAGCGTAATCGAAATGAGAAAATCGCGCGCACGAGGAGAAAAAAAGGCGCACATATATATATGAAACACAAGCAGGCGATTTAATAAATAGCAATTTTCATGTTGTATGCATGTTTTAAAGAACTTCATTAAGTCGTTTTATCAGCAAACAATTTCATATATATATAAAATTTCTCATATAGCACGATTTATATATTGTGTAGTATAGGATGCGGTGAGTTGAATATAATTTAAGAAACAATAAGCATATTTCAGCGGGGTGTTGGTGATTTCACAAGTCAATTAGAAATGGTTTGCGTGAGTGCACGCCATTAGAGTGTTTAGAGCTTGCGATCATTCGATGTTTTATATATATTTATACACTCCATACCATAATATAAAATCGTATAATACCTCAAATGAAACGAGAGGTAGAAAAAAACATATTCATTACGTGAGAACTTGAGCCGCACGTTCAGGAAATATTAAAAGTGCTTGTAACAACACTCCACCATTGCGTTTAACGTTTAAATACAACTCTATTATTATTAATAAATTTGTTTTCTTCGCTGCTTTTATATTTATCGTTATATTAATTGTTAATTCGCTCCAATTTCCAGCAGGATCAATGGCAAACAATAAAGATTTTAATAAAATTGTCTGAATAATATATATTTTAAATAAATAAATATTATCACACGATGGGTAACACTATTATGACTATCGAGCCATACTCTGCCCGTGGGGCGAGTATAAAACAATATTAAAAATATATATAATTCATAAATAAAGATACAAAAATGAAAAAAGTGCCTACATTTGACAGAAAAGTGAATAAAATATAGAAAAAAGCGTGTTTTATTTCTTTTTGTTGTTAATTTATAAAAGGTGGTTTAAATTTTCAACACCTAGCAATAAGGAATTTATGTGGTAAGTGTTGTAATGTCATGAAATTCTATTGATTTGCTGATGCTGCATTAATTTTGTTTTAATTTGTAATTGCATGTTTTTCATTATTTGCATCGCTAACTAATTAGGTAAGTACGTATTTATTTGCCTCGAATTGTAAGGTTTCAATGTCCACCAGTAGCTATCAATAAAATTATAAAATTGTCCGTATGAAAAAGATAAAACACCTATAATATTATATAATCTTAAAAGCTAGTAAACAACAATTTCGCAACTAGCTATGAGTGAATTAATTGCACCAAGTTAAAAAAATGGTTATCAAATTCTATGCATTTACTACTTCAAATCAATTATTTTGTTCTTTTTTAAGAATAACATGAAATTGTATAGGATCTCAACGTTCACTAGTAGCTATCAACAAGATTATTTAATAAATTAAATTTTCCAAATGCAATTTTTACGCATTATGTGATCTTGTGTAAATAACGAAATGCAAGTACGGTGTTAAAAAGATAAAACGCCGATAAATATACAAAAAAATTGTAAACAACAATTTCGCAGCAAAAAATGATTTTTTCACAACTAGAAAAAAACTGACTATGAATGAATTAATTGCATCAAGTTAAAAAACTTGTAATGTTATTAAATTCTATGCATTTGGTACTCCAACCCAATTATTTTGTTCTTTTTGTTTAAGAATAATATGTAATATTATACGATGTCAACGTTATCCAGTAGCTATCAACAAAATTATTTAATTAATATATTTTACACCATTTTACGCATTATGTCATCTTGTGTAAATATAACGAAATGCAAGGAACCGTATTAAAAAGATAAAACACCTATAATAATAATAAAAGATTGTAAACAACTATTATTGTATCAATATTGTAGACGATTTTCTATGTAATTTAATGTCTATACCGGCAAATTTATTATTTCCTGTCAACTCTGACATGCTAACAATATTCCGCACACCAACAACCATCTTATAAACATTAACATTGCAATTTTGCACAACATTCAATTCGTTCGTGTTGAAAGCGTTTATATAAAATGAGAAAAAAAATGATTATAGTTACATAATTTATACATATAAATGTGTGTGTCTATGTAATTATTCAATAAAATACAAATTTTCATTGTAGCGTAATGGGATGGAAATTATACGTACAAATACAATTGTTTTTTACTGTTGTTGTTGGATAAAATTTATGTCGAACGCTATTTTTAGTCATCGAATCGCCTGTGCGCTAGCTGTACGCGCGCTAATTAAATTCTTTGCGCCGAAAAAGGATTTTATGTGATGAAAAAATCGACGATTTGCTACAAATTAGAATTTATTCGTTGTGCTTTCCCGCAATAAAAGTCAATTTGTTTTATTTAAACTATTACATGTTCATAAATAAATCAATCGCTTTTTCTCTTTATCTTATATTGTATTATATACCAAATATAAAGTGTCGTCTAGCTAGATAAAAGTTTGTTATCGGTAAGGGTGACTCCAATTTATTTTATTGGTGTTATTCCGGCTTGCTGCGACCGTAAAGCAAATTGTTAAGTGTCGCTTACATACAACTGTCAAACGAAAAATGAGAATGGAAATGAGATTATATTACGTGTGCATACAACGAAATCGTGAAAATGTTCAACAATGAGCAATTTCATTTTAATGTAATTTAGTTTAATTGTATGATAAATTGTGTAGTTGACTAATAATGCATTTCAAAAAGCGCTTATTACATGACGAGTTTAACGAGCCGACATTTTTCAATATTTCCAAGCTTTCATACGTTAGGCAAAGAGCTTGAAAGACGTTGAAAGTTCTATGTCTGAATGTTGATTGCAGAAAGTATGAAAAAAGTCAAAAAAAACTGAAGAAGACTTTATGTTTGCATCCTAATAATAGTTACTTTACATTTCTAATAGTTAACTATATCTATATATTTTATTTAATATATTTTTGTTACATTTAAGTATCTACTTACCAGATAAGCGACTCTAAGTGTGTTTTTACAAGCTTTGATAGCATTGCAATTAATAAAACAATAATCTACTGCAAGTTTTTGCCACAAATTGCAGCGCTTTTATAAAAAGTGAAATTATAAATTAAATACGTTTAAAAATATTATACAGTGACACTTTCCGACGCCATACATTACGAATTCGCTTAGTACCTAATGCTTTAGCACCTAATCATTAACTAATTGAAAAACAAATAACCCGTAACGATTATAGCTATGAAGAATACTCTAGTTGATAAACAACATTTTTAATTTTATTTGGAACCCACAAAACTTTATTTCTGAAAATTCCACATGTTTGAATACATAACATTTGTGCTACAAATCAGTAGCGACAATCACGACAAGTTGTTTATGAAAAAATGTACTTAAAAAAAGGAATATATGCCACAAAAGCGCTTTATGTAAAAATATTTTTTATCAACAATGTATTTTATTTATACATATTTTTGTTGCATTGTTCGATAGTAAAATATATGATCGATTTTAGATTCTTCATTTTTATTTACTTTCAGCTGTCAAGTGATACAAAAACTATACAAAACGCCTCATACATCAATCAATCATCTCTCTCATTATTGAGCTTTTTGATAATTAATTCATGCTCAAATTGATTCATCAACACAATTAAGCGCGCGCTTCACTAATAAAAAACGTAACGTATAAACTTACATTATTATCATATAAAAGTTAATAACGTTTTTTAGCATTTCGAAAAAATTATTTATGCACTTTTAACTAGCCATTTAATAATATGTAATTAGATTTAATAACAATACAAATAAATTATTACTTTCTTAACGGTAAGCACAGCAATTTTTCGTATTGCACATTGTATTTATTGATTTATTAACCAAAATTTAGAAAAAACTAACCTTGTAATTGTTATTAATTTAATAGCAATTAGACGTACGCTTTTGCATTCATTTTAAATTTCATTGCACAATATTCTTAATCTAATAAATTTATAAATTAATGTTTATTTAATAATAACAATTTCGCTTAATGATCTTTTATATAAAAACATAAACGCAAAGCGTAACAAGCAACACAAAAATCATGCGCTGTTGTGTGCCTGCTGTTGTTTGTTGTTGCTAGTGCGGCAACAATTTATTGTTGATTTCATATGTATAGCATTTATTTAACAATTAAGCGTCGTCGTCGCCGGGGCTAATTAATCGATTAAAATTTTGCATGTGGCAAAAAATGTGTGTGTATGTGTGTGTGTTGCACAATCAACCATTCACTTTTTAGGTTAGGCTGCGCTAAAGGGCGCGCGCGCGCTTCAATTAAAATTAACATTAATAATCATCGCTGCCAGATATAAATAATTGTGTTTAATCTATTAAAACTCGAGGGAAACACCTTTCAAGCTAAATTTTTTTAATTGGAAATCGTTTGCGTTGTTGTTCTTGTTGTTGTTGTTGCTATGAAAACGATAATGGAGGAAGACAATGGGAAATTTTTGTAAATTTTATACAGAGGTTAAGTCGCCGTTAAACTTTAAAACTTTAAATTTATTATAATTGTTATTGCAAGCGTACATTACAAGACCGCGCGCGCGTATGAGAAAGTCGATGCTCGCTTAAAAATTAGTAACTTTATAATATTATAATTTCATAGCGTAATTTTTTGTTATCTATTAAAGGTAGATACTACACTTCCGTATGTTTTAAATAATTTTCTATATTTATCAGCAATTACACAGCTAACATCAAAAACAACCAAAACATTACTAAGCGCCTTATTAATTAGTTTTTCACACAAAAAAATATTGATATTAATTAAGCAGCAGCATATACAGCGTCATTTCGACCACAAAAAAAGTAAAAATATTTATTTTCAACATTTAATTAAATCAATTAGGATGCTTAATGAATAATTAGCGTATTACGCACACACACACATACACATATACATCGCGAAATTTATTCAAATAAGTAAATAAATAAATAAAAAATCGTTAAACATGTTTGCATCATTGACATTAATTACGTTTAACGATAAATTTGTGTTTTATTACCGCTTTAACCTCAAACTTAAATCAAGCAGCGGCAGCAGCGCGCAATTAAATGTTAAATGCATTACGTTAAAATACACCACCAAACACCCCACCCCCACAAAACAACGAAAATATAAAAACGAACAACAACGCGCTGCTTAATTATACAATTATTGTTTTTAATTGATTGTTATACTACTACGATCGTTAATAATTTATTTAATTGTGCCTTAATGTTTGTTTAATTATTGTTAAATTGTTTCAAAATAAGAATATAATTGTTCGTGCGCTGAAAAAATTATGTAGCACACGCTTTATCATTTCAATTCGAAATGTAGTGTACCTATCTACCTATGAGCGCGTATTTATTTAAAGCGTAATTAATTAGCAATTAGTTTATATTGTAATGAAGTTGGTTTAGGTAGTCATTTATAATTTCTCAAATTTATCAAGCTTAATGTGCAATTAACGATGATTAATTATGCATTGTTGAAAAATTCAGGGACGCTAATGGGAAATACAATCAATTAGGAAAATAAAAATTTTGAATTTAAGTTATAAAATCCGTTTAACTCTATTTCTTGTAAAGTTAAAGCGAGGTCCTAATACTTTAAAGCACTTGGATTTGCTTTGCAAATTTAAATTTAATTGTTCGATTTCGATATCTCCATCATTCTCAAAAATAATAAATTGCTAAGTGTCCTTAGGTTTATTCTAAATCAGCTCCGAACTAGTTGGTTTGTCACCTATTTCAAAAACTGCGTTCCAAATACATTTTAAACTGATCCGATTTTTAGTTCGCTATTCCAAATCACACCTCCCTAGTTCTAAGCTGATTCTGATCTAAGAAGCAGTTTCCTTTCAAAGTGTAATTTGGATAGCACAATTCAATGGCTAATGATCTCGTTTCGGAGCTGAAGTAATTCTGAATTACTTCAAAACAGCGACTGGAAATGAACCTCTTATGATAATAAGGTCTGACAACTTAAGTGTATTAAAAATGTTTCATCGCGAAGCTTTAGCTAAATCCATTCAAATAATAGTGCGAATTTAATTACATCCTATTATTTTTGTACAAAATAAAACGCTCCTGAATTGATTTTATAATAACTTAAATAACGTCAAGTATTTTGTAAATAATAACAATGGCAATATAACAATAAACTGTAAAATTTCAAAATTGGTTAATTTTCAATATTAATCGATTTAAAAAAGAATGTAATTTAATGCAATTTTCAAACTGATAAATTTTATTGAAATCGTAGCTATTATAGATTACGGGTAGTGTAATTGCACAAAACTACATTTATGAAAATGTTCAATTTTTAAGCAATAATATAATCGGAATTTTAATTTGCAAATTAAAAAGGCATATCATAATCGAATTAAACTATTAAATTGTGCGCGAGAATAATAAGCCATTTAAATTTGATTTAACTGAAATTATTTTGCAAAAAACATGACTATAAAAGAGCAAAATTATTAAGATTATCAGCGATATGAAAATAATAAACAAATCGAAAACTATATAAACAGAATTCTTTATTTTTCGCGCAAAATTTTGCGATAAATTAATTTGAAAAATTACGTTATTACATATGTTTTGTTTCTCCAATCACCGGCGGCATGTTGAGTAGCTAATCTTAGGAAGTGCAACAAATACTTTTCATTTAGGATCCTCAATTGCTTTTCTGCTAAGACATATTTTTAATAAAATCTTATTCTTACGAATTCTATATACTTATTAAATCAACGCAAATTAGTGTTAATTGAAATTTTCGGATTTATTTGTTCGGGACATTTCAATGAAAGAGAATTACTATTCTAAAGAGACCAAAACACTATCCAGAGAAAACTGCGCAAATGTAAGTAGTTTTGTGCTTTACTTGGCATCATAATATAAATTTTCTTTGGTATTAGCGCAAGCTGGATATCCAAATTAGCTGCAATTGAATTTGGGATTGCTACCGTACGAAAATTACAATAAGATCTCGCAATAATTCCCTAATTTATGGTTTTTAATAGGATTTTGTAGCTTTGGATGTTTGATGCAATTTGCAAAAATCGCAAAAAAGAGATGATAGTTTGTTATTTGTCACATCTTTTCCGTACTTTGGGGATAGAAGGTAATGCGCCTAGTAACATGGTAAAACATTCGGCATAAAATTATTGCAACTAACAGATAAAAACAATTTCAAATCTTAAATCATCATCAGAAAGGTAAAAATTTATTTAAATTGTCCAACATTTCTTATCAAAGGCATAAAAATGTTGTTATTATTGAATTAAACGCCCCATATTTAACCAAATAATTGCTGAAGCAAACATAAATGTAAATTTTGAAACAGATGCTTGTTTTCGATATAAATTCCATACAAACTTTATTAAAATTTATATAAACATTAATAACACGAGTACATGCATGCGTAATCTCTTTTTTTAAATAAGTTCGTTCGTTCGTTTAACAACAGAGATCAATATTTATATTTGGGTAATCAATTTCAGGGCTCATTAAAGCAAAGTGTCACAGCCGGTCACCAACGAACGAGCTGCCAATTATGTGTATACATGCGAAATCAAAAATAATAAAAGAAGACTGTGAACAAAAAAAACTGTCAAATCGCTTAATAACTTAATAACAATCCGTTATTGTTATCATCTAATTGATCGTTATGCTAATTTCGTTAAAAAAGGAAAATTTGTAGTGGTGGTGGGGGGGCTGGAAAGAAAGTTGTGGGGTGTGCCAGAAGCTAAATAAACAATGCGGCGCGCGCTCGCTCGCTCGCTCGCTCTCTTTAGCCGCCCCCTTTCCACCACACCACAACAACAACGACGGCAACAAAACGGCAAGAAAACAACAAGCGCGCACATTCTGCGAGTAATTGAGGTTAATTTCCTAATTTTCGGTAATGGCATGGTGGTTAATAGCCATTCATATTAAAGTGTATTTAATATTTTCGAGCACTTTCATAGCGTATAATTATTGCATAAAGAATGCGGCGCGCGTTACAACAGCAACAGCACCAGCAAGCAACAACAACAACTTTTTACTAAATACGAAAAAATATATGTATATATAGACATGACGAGAAAGAATAGAAGGGGGGCAATTATATTATTAAAGTATTAATTTCAAAGAGTTAAGTTATAATAACACAGTGGTAGCTTGGAGATATAATTACCTTTGCTGCTAATGTGTAAATAATTACCCCGTTCCCAAGTATTTTCACGATTAGTATCAACATGTATATGTTGGTTGGATATGTGTTCGAAACTAAACAAAAAATGCTTTATAGAATGTGTTGTATATGTGTATGTATATAATCTTAATAGTAAAACAAATTATCATAATTTTTCTGATGGTGATGGCTCACCTTCTTTCCTGCGTGCCTAATTTACTGTGGCGCTCAATTTTTTCTCTTCCTCTATATACGAGTATATCTAAACGAGAATATTTTCGGCGCTGCATTTACATGTTAGATTACCCTCTTGCATGACTAATGTCCGAGGCCGTGCTCAAATTTCTATTTCAATAAACATTGCGTCTCAATTCCAAACAGCCCAAAAACACAACAACACATTTAGAAAGCAACAAATTGTTTAAATAATTTTTCCAATTATATTTTAAATTGCAGCAATGCAAAACCAGCAAAATTTCGCTTCCAGAGAACATCATGCTTTTAATGAAATTTTAACTGCCACATATCTACTTTCAATTTTATCAAGTATATCGAATATTTGCTTAAATTTTCATTCATCTATTAATTTTAATGGAATTGGTCAGTTATTAGAATTGTTTGGATACTACTTATAGATTGGAAAACAAAAACCATCAAATTTTTGCTTCCAAAGATCACATTTTCATTCACATACCTATAATATATTTTTGGAGAAATTGGCCAGTGATTAGAATTGTTGCTGCATATAGCACTGGGAAATAAAAATCATCAAATTTTCGCTTACACAAATCATATGCCTTTAATGAAATTTTAGCTGCCACATGCTTTCAATTTTAGGTATTAAATACAGAGACCCTACTTCATTTTCATACAATTCTTGGGAAGAATTTATCAGTACTTAGAATTATTTGAATATATTAATTAACACTAGGACACAAATATCTAATGTTGGCTTCTTAATTTCGAAAATAATAGCTAACAAAAATTACTGAGTTGACTTTAGTTTTTGGGATAGAGGATGTTCCAAAGAAAAACGAATCAAGACACTTTAAACATTTAGCTTCATATTCCCAAACAACATTCAAATTAGCAAACAATACCGATATTATAATATTGTCCCATCAAGGAGACAACTTAGGTAAAAGTTACTATACTTTTTCTAAATTATTTATTGAAGAGTTTTAATATTTTTTTGTGACTATAATGTACATATGTACCTATACTAGAATTGAGAATGAATTGACATAAAAAATTCCTCCAAGCAATTATTTTTGTGTAATATCGGTAAATGTAATTAATGTTAATTAAATTGTTAATAAAGAAACATATACCCAAATTGCTCACTATGGTTTTGCTAAAATTATGTTGTACATGCTTTGCTAACCATTCACAAGTTCTTAAATTAAGACATTAATATAATGTTTGATGAAAAACATACATCATTAGCGCTTTTTAACCCTCAAATAATTATTGAAAAATATATTCATTTGGTAGCTAGGTAGGTATAATTTCATGCTTTTTCCTCGAGAAATTAATTAATATAATTCGCTTATTTTGTAATGTTTCGCCTTCGGTGTCGCTGTTACGATTTGACATGCGACCATTATTATTATTAAACCAGCTCAAATTTGACTCGCATTTGTTTTTTTTTTCATTTTTATTTTTGTAACACGCGTTTCGTCTACTAAATGACTTTATTACCGGGCAACATAGTAAACAATTATATACCGATGATGTTTTTTGTATTTAAAAAAAATCTTAAACTTTGTTAACACCTGCACCAGCCGGTTGTCGTTTTTTCGCCGCTTCTTCTTCTTCTCTTTCGGCCAATTTATTACACTAGCCACTAGCGCTTTTGTTTTCTGAGATAATCAGCAAAACTTTTCGACTTAATTAGTAATCATGTATATGTATGTACAAAGGGGGCTTTAACATCATCATGTCCCCCATTTAACGGTATCAAAATTGTATTTTAATAGTAATTTTTAACTATGTGCTAATTCAATTTTATTAGAATTAGAATTACAAGTACCCCCATATGTATCAACACACAAACACTCAAAATTAATAACTGTATTAATTTTATCACGCTATACTACCACATTTTTACTGCTGATAAATTAAATTATAATAAATATACCTAATATTAGAAATAATAACACAGTGTTCATTCGTCGAATGTATCGATTATTGATGATTTAATTGAATATAATGAGCGAGTGCCCCTGTTTTTCTAACTGAACACTATATATATAAATTAGTGCTAAATTAATCAATAAATAATGACTGCATTTTAATAAGTAAATATTAATCAATTAAATTTTTGCTCAATATATTTATTTTCTAGTTTAATTAAGTTATTTAAATTCAAATTACACAACAAACAACTTTTCTCACAGTTGGAAATTATTATTCAAATTACCAAACATACATTTTTAAAATTTTGCAGTTTTTTTAGTTGTTAGGAATTTGGGAGAAGCGCAATAAAAATGTAAATATTGAAAATATAATGATTTTACCTCCAGGAAATCGATGTGGAAATATCCGTCCATGCCTCGAGAGTAACCATGGATACAAGGGATAACTATCACGCGGTTGGGAGTGCGTTGTGAGCGGCGACGGTTGCGGAAAGCCATGCTGGCCGCTGCTGAGCGCCGCCGCGAGTGCAGCGCCTTGAAAGTGCGCCGCAAGGGCGAACGGATGCTGGCCGTGATTGTGCACCATTTCCGGCTGCAGGAATCCATTCTTTGACACTAAATTAGGATCGTACGTAGGACTAGGTCGGACAAGCGTGTGGGCGGGAATGCCGGGCACCATGATCGGCGGCTTCGGCGAACTTTCGGGCGACCGTTGCGGCGAGTAGTGCGCCTTCGGCGACGAATTATTGAGGCGATTTTCGGCGTCGCTGGACGGCGAGAGCGGCGCCGACGATTCCGAGTAGTGAATCGGCGAGTTTTGCGGTGAGGCCGTCGCCTGATTGGCGCCGCCAACGATAGAGTCAATTGAGAAGCCGATTTTCGGCTTCGATGGTACCGCAACGATTGGTGTCGGTGCAAGTGGCATCATCGTTAATTTAATCAACAACACTCAGCGAAACGTATTAGCGCAACAAGCGCATTGTACATTCAAAACAAGTCACAATCCGTCGCTCAACAACAAACAGCGCGAAAAATCATTATTTCGTATACAATATTAAAAAAACAAAACACAATCAATAATACCAAGCAGCACAATTACTCCATATATATATATTCGAGCTTCGATAATCCAATTAATTAATAAATAATAAACACGCACTGTTATAACAATTCACTAATTTGATATTTACCGCAACCAAGTGTGAAAATGATGAAGCTATTAGTTTGAGTTGTATAAGCAGGCATGCTACCGTCTACAACACTTTCAAGATAATAACCTAAAAGTCCACTCGAGTTAATACTCGAAAAACGTGTGGTGGGGACGATGATGGGTGGTTTGGCTTCATTACGGATAATGGAAGGGAGGCCGGCGCGCTTATTCGCTGCTCAAATTTGACGTTTAGTAATTTAATGCCGGCGCGCGATTGGCGCAACGCCCCAATTTACGCACACCGGCTACGCCCATCCATCACACCTTTTTCATTTTTCTACTATACGGAGAGAGACGAGAAAAAACACGACGGCAAAAATGTTAGCGCGCGCTTTTGCCTCGGCCCTCAACACACATACACACACACACACACACAAATAAATAAATAAAGATTTAGGCGCTTTAATTTAAATATTAATATTTTTTAATATCATTTTTTTGCCCTGTCTAGATTTTATAATGTGCTGGGTTTTTTGCGCGACGCGCAAGGCACGCCCAGCGCAAATGCGCACGCAACGCGCTGGGTGTGTGTTATCAGCAGCCAAATGAGACGTCAAAGGTGGAATTATTTAGTGTATGTGAATGTGTATATGTGTATATATATGTGTGTGTGTATGTGTGTGTTTCCACTGCTTTGATTTTTTTGCGCGCGCTCTCTCGCATGCATTAATTCACGGTCCGCACACGAATCGCTTCCATAAAGCCGCCTAATTGAAATTTATTATTTAAGCTATTTCCGGGGCTTCGCAGAGTAAAATGTTAGGTTGTTAGCGCGCCGCGTCGCACCGCACCACACTTACTTTTTTCGACTAATCAGCGCAAAATTGACAGCATGATTAATTTTTATCACAGGTAGCGCTTCAAAACAATTATTTATTGCATGCATTTGCTCCTCTCGCCACCACCACCTCCTATCGATTAATTAAAATATTATAGTCAATTGTGTTAAGGAAATAATGAGTAAACAATTTTAATTGGGAAGTAAATCTTGATGCTGATACAAAAAACAAATCGGTTCCCTATACGGAATGTAATTATTAAATTATAATAAGTATTTGATCAGTTCAAATTTTTTCAAAGAAAACTTTTTGTTTGTTTCTCCCTTTGGAGCAATGCAAATTCCATAAATTCAAAGTAATTTTTCTCATAAAATCCAATGCATACTAAATTCGCTATAAGCCGTTCAAAATCACCCTAAGAAATCCGATATCTAAAAAAATATAGAGACATAACGAGAACACTAATCTATATATGATAGTAAAATGCATTTTTGAGGCTATGTCACATTATTCATTCATTCGAAATGAGTTTTTGCAATTCCTCTTTTGGCGACAATTTTTTTTTTCAAACTTATTTAAAGAATTTTAACTCTTTGCTATTTCTTAATAGAACTTTTGTATTGCAATAAAATTTAAATTCCTGTTCAATATTGAAAACAACCTTAAAGAATATTAAGTTTGAATCGCCAATATGTATATTTCTGTTTCTCTAATATAATTTTGTCTACAATTGTTTGTCTAAATTTTAACATTTCACAACATTGCAACGGCATTAAACAAATTTGTGCGGCTTAAATAGATACTAGCTTTATTATGATAATTATGATGAGCAGTAAGTATCAATAGGTAAAAAACCAAATGTCTAGAATCAGTATTTCAAAGGATGTCGAATTCATATATTATTTTTATCTCCGTGATTTGTTCTAAAGATCGAGTAAGATGTTCGAAAAGCTTCTTTACTATACATAGATAACACCGCCAGAAAATAATGCAAATATTTAGACAAATTAATTGTGAAATTCTTGAAATTAGTCCGGATTAATGATTGGGATCCACGGAAGACTTAATCCGGCTCAAATTATAGATCAAAAGATTTTGTTGATAGAACTTAGGAAATTGGCTGCGTTTTTAAGAAATATTTGGTAAGATTCACAAATATGAAATAACTACAAAAGGATAATTATTTCAGAATTCGATTGGGTGGAAAGCTTTGCAATTTTACCTTCAATGGTTTTGTTGATAAAGATTTTGCATGCAGCAATTTTGATTTTAAATTGTGATTTCATATACAAGCGACCAGAAATTTGAATTAATGGGGTCTTTCTTCCAAATGTTTTGCTCGTTATGGAATATCACTTATACTCGTTATACAAGGTTAAACTGTATTTTGTTTTATCTTATTAGATGGTTAATTTAAAATGCGATTAGATATAAAAATAAATTAATAGTGTAATAATGGTGACGTGTCTAGTATAGAAAAATAATCAATTGTTCATATAATTTAGTTAGAGCAATAAATGTTAAATCATAAAAAAGTACAGTACAGACAACAACTCTAGGAGGTAATTAAAGAAAACATTGCAGATATTTAGACAAATTAATTGCAAAATTTTCGAAATTGCACGGAAGGCTTATTCCGGTCCTAATAATGGGCGTAAAAATTCTGTTGATAGTACTTAGAAATTTAGTAACTTATTTAATAAACATTTCACAAAGACAAAATAAATATAAAAGTATACTTATTTTCTATGTCACCTTATAAATTAAATTATAGGGTCTTGCTTCCAAATGTTTCACTGGTTATACGGATATCACTTATATTCATTATACGAGGTTGCAATGTATTTTGTTTTATCTTATTAAATGGTTAATTTATAATGCGATTAGATATAAAAATCAATTAATACTGTAATGATGGTGACGTGTCTAGTAGAAAAATAAATAATTGTTCCTATAGTTTAGAGCAATAAATATGTTAAATCATAAAAAAAGTACAGTTCTCAATATCCAATATTTATATAGTCCTATTGTCTTTTGTTATTTTGTATATGTAATGACGGATTAAGTAAGATAAAGGTGCCATTATACAAATCATTAAAAATCAATTGGGCTGTAGATATGTATGTATGTGTATAGTTTATTTAAAAAAAATACATATATATATGTATGTGTATTATTACGACTACTGGCTGATGTGATCGATTTTTTTTATTGCTTATTCATTTATTTATTTATTTAAATGCGTAACTGCGCAAAATGACCTCTCAATTATTTTTAATTAATATGCATCTTAAATTACGTTTTGTTCTTGCTGAATTAAATCTTATCTATATAAAGCTAGCGATGTTAAATTAATTATAAATAATAAAAATCCATTATTGTTGTGCGCATTGTGTAATATTAAAGCAACAACAATTATTCAATTGTTGAAATAGTTAATTCGTAATTTAACATATATTATGAATAAGTTTTGTTGCTTTTGTTTGCTTTGGGCTCCTTTCAGCTTTCAATCAATCAATTTAGCAATATTTCGTTTGTGTGTTTCATATTTGGTAATTAGTTGAATGCTGTTGAAAAAGAATGGTAAATATGGTAATCGAAAAAACATCTGTTTCTATACTCGGCGCACATATACAACATATAGGCAATCTGTTTTGCATGGAAATTATTAAAATTACATGCTAGCCGTGTATAATTTACAATTTATTTATTAAATTAATTCTATGTAATAAAAATATATTAATTTTTGTAGCAAATTGATTCCTCCATAATAAATGCAAATTGACCATATACAATGTGTGTTTTTGATAACGTTAATTGTTCAAATATACCTACCTATCGTGTGGACGCATTAAATTTGCTTAATATTATTTACACGCACGTTTTATGTCTGAAAATAAAAATAAATAAATTATATAAACTGTATACGTATGAACAATAACGTTGTAAAAAAATTGTGTTGTAAAGAAAACAATAAACTAAAAATGTAAATAAGGAATCAAAGAAAATTGGATAAAAGCCATTTAACGTTTAGCGTAATAAAGTCATTTTTATGATTGATTCAAAATTGCCTATTATTGATGGAGAAAATTGCGTTCGTGTCAATTTGTTATTTGATTTTCAATTTCCACAAAACATTGTAATTTTCTGCCAGCTTTAAAAACAGGTAAACAAAATTTCCATTAGGTACAATTTTATGTTTTATCACAATTTATTTGACGCTCAATTTACTTTTTTATAAAAATTATGTATGTATATGGCGCGATATACATACATAGGTTGATGTAGGTATGTATAGGAAAAGTTTTCTACAAATGGCACATTGTACATTGGCAATTTTCTGCATTGTTGATTTTATATATGCAATTTTCATTGACTTTATCATTGTTTGAAAACAGATTTTTAACTATGTTTGCTTTGCAATGGATATGGAAATGGCGAATTGTGCCAGGTGAGCAGCTTTCGAGCAAAATTAGAAATTAAAGTGCAAAACTAATCTCATCAATGATGTTTATTAAACTTCCAATTTTAATTATCTATCATCAGAAAGATTAACAATAATGAATAATGCAAAGAAAAAATATTGGAGAATGATCGGACACGATTTTCCAAACATTTATAACTAATTTACCTAAATTATTGTTTTCAAAATTTTAGGAATGGATGTCATAATAGGTAAGTATGTGTTGAAATTTAAGATGCTCAAACTCTTGATTATGTTTTAATATCGAAAGTATTGCAAAGAAAAAAAACATATCTAATATAGGTTTTTATAGATACTTTCGGACGGGAAAACATAGCGAGAATTTCTTAATAATGTTAATAATTATTTTGTTTGATTTTGTGAGATTAGTATTAGCACATGGTACATCCACAAAAACGTATTTTGGAAAGTCTTGTAGCAAAAATAAGTTTATAAATATCTATTTTAACCCTTATGAGGTATCCCAACAAAAAAAACAGAAGAGTTTTTGAATAATAATATCAGAATTAGATTCCTACTATTTTGATGGGGTACATATAATATAACCATTACTTTTGCTATTTTAAAGTGAAAATACACTTCCGGTCCACGCTATGATGTGAATAGACGTGGTCTACCTCGACTTCATTTAATATTTATTAATTCTTACATTTTGGCATATTAGTGCACCACTTATTGACATTGGATACATACCTGAGTTTAGGTAGTCCGCATAATAATTTTGAAGAAAAGAAAGAACAAAACTGAAATTAAATGTATTCATAACATTCCAATTACAAAATGTAACGTGTTGCGTATAATTCCACACGTCTCACTATTCCTGAACTTCCCCTAAGTAAACCAGTAAAACTTTTTTAGAAAGCAATGAAAATTCCTTACCTATACCATAGGTTACAGAAAAAAATTAGAGTGTTAATAGTTTTCTAGTTGTACTTACAACATACCGTTCTTCCGTGTAAAGAAAATCATTGATTTTTAGACCTAAATTTCTCTAAAATGAGAATAACCTACAATTGGCATCACTTTTGCAATATAGCTACTAAAGAACACAATAGAAATGAATTAATTTATATAAATATCAACTAACTTCAAGTCTTTACATATTTTTTTTGTTGAAATTCTAATAATACAAAAACAAATTAACTTAATTATATTTGCTTACATGCTTTTTACGCATTTGGCATAAAAATTTAGAAATTATCGAACAAATTAATATTACGGTAATTTGCATTCTTGCTTGAAACGTTTTAACAAATTAATGAAAACGTTAAAAAAAGCGTATATATTCTGCCACGGTCGTTCAGTTCAATAAAACAAAATAATTATTACGTGTACTTTTTGAAAAAAGATACATTTCGAAATCCGATTTGTAAGTTAATTATATAATTCTTAACATCAAGACCGAATGTAGCAAATTATGCTAATGAGATGAGCGTATTTGAGGAATTCCTTTACATCCACATCATAAGCAAACAACAGCTAGAAGATTATGACTTCTTAACTTTTACAATTACATGCTATTATCCTCTTTGCAGCGTATCCTTTTATCGTTATCTATGCACAAAAATACCACTGCCGTTTCGACAGGTAGCCTAAAGCCGCAAACGACCGCAAAGCACTATTTGCGCGTGCAATATTAATTTCTACATCCCTAATGCCATTTTTTCATTCATTGGTTTACAATTTGAATCGTCTTTTCCAAGGGATTTATTTTACTTACTTAGGTATATTAACAAATCGCATTAAACTTGGATTCCAGAAATTGGTTAACATTTTTTTGCCAAATACAAATTACCTACTAGCACAAGTAGAAAATTTAAGGTTTTACTCGAAAGCTTACAAATTTATCTCTACTTACAATAAATTAAAAATATGAAAAAGGAAGGAAATACATAATAAAAGTAAATTCTAATTTTTATAGCTTGCAAAGAATTTTGTTTTAGCTTAATCATAAATGGAAAAAATAGTTCGAAATTTAATTGAACAGTTATCAAATTGGAAGAAGCTTTAAGACTACAACAAATAAACATTGGATGAATTGAAAGTGCAAAGCACCATTTGCGCGTGCAATATTAGGTTTGTTTTTTATTCCAAAATGTTCATGAACATGCACAATTTGTGCAGTTTGTCTGTTCTTTATTCCCCGTGCACACAAATTTGACAGCTTTGACAGTTTGCACCGTGTT
>JARJDW010004574.1:0-11080 GCA_030264715.1 Adinopsis sp. GC000173
CATCAATCGTTAGGTTAATTCATATTCTTACTAATAAATATTCAAATTTAACTTAATCTGCACCACATTTGGCACAAAAAAATAAAATGTGTGAAAAAACACTGAAACGTCATATAATGCAATGTAAAAAAAATGACCGGATTACCTACAGCCGCCATATTGGATTTTTTTTGACAGATTTGAAACAGCCTTATAGGTCCATGCAATTTTCATTCTTATTCATTTACGAACTTCACACCCAACAATTTTGAACTAATTTAGGCCATTTGAGACACACGCGTAGCAATGTGGCTTACAATCTAAGTTACCTGATGTCACATTTCACAAATACGTAATTGATTCAATCATAAGCGAAAATAATCATCTATACAATAAAAATTCATTTCCAATCGCAATTCTCAGTTCCAACCTAAAATTGGACGTAAAAATTTGGTTCGAAGCTGATTAAAATGAAGGTACAGTCAATTTTATTAAACTATCTAAGTAACCTGATGTCACTCTTCCTAATACGTAATCGGTTCATAACCTTCTACGAATAAAGGATCGTTTCATGCATTTACTATCGCAATTCTCAATTAATTCAGAATCAGTTCAGTTCCAAACTAAAATTGGACGTAAAAAGCAAATTGATTTGAAATTAAGATATAGTGAATCTTATTAAATACTCATTTTTGTTTTTAGTGGACAACCATCACAATCGCTGTAAATTCCCCCTTTGGATCACCGACCACCATACGTGGCTGAGTCTCGACCATCGCAAGACGTACAAATTCTCCCAGCGCAATGCGACGCTCAAAATCCTCGACGACGAGCCGTCCAAGCCGATTAAGACGGCCCAAGCACCTATACCACCACAGCCCGCAGCAACGCCCCATTTCGGCACGCATTTCGCCTTCCAGGAGTTCGGCTTCGAGTCGCAGGATCAACGCCGTCAGAATTCGGAATCGCGTGTGATTTGTCATAGCATTTTGCTGCAATCCAACGAGCAGAAGAAGGTGCAGATTGTCGCGCACGTCACCGCCGGCTGGTAAATATCACATTGTTCTATTTTTCGAATAAAAGAAGAAGAAATAATCCATTTCCGTACTGAACGCTTTGTTTCTTGTTCTTTCAGCGACAGCGGATACGTGTGCATGGTATTTCACAAGCGTGACACCAATGTCATTGAAATCCAACAGTCGGGTATGTATATTATATTTGTTGAGCGTCGCGCACACAACACAACAAGTTTTGCATTACACACACACACACATACAGAAAATTCGATTTCCGGTATAATTTTTTTTCTATCTTTCTCTCTTTTTATGCTACGCGCAGAGAAATACCAAGATAATCCGGATGATGCCTGTCGACATTTCGATCCGAGCACGACGCCCTTCACCACGCTAGTCAGTACGTAAAAAACACAAAAATATGCAAAAAAATATTTATATGTATAATGATTTTTATTTTATTTTGTATTGTAGCAACATCGTTGCATCCGAAGAAGTGTCCGAACTTAGGTCGGTACGTTGTCGCACATCCGACGCATAGCACAGAGCGAAGGAAGAAGCGCCAGCAGCAGCAGATCATACCAACTAATTTAGGTGAATTGATGATTTATTAACTAACAACATAATAGGGGTCAGATTCTTGCAAAAAGGCACGTCGTATTCGCTTTTTTTTAGCTTAGAGGGTTTCTCGCTTGTTCGTTTTATTAATATGGGCGTGTGATGAACGAAATGAGCAAATATATTTCATTCTTTCTTTAAAACTTTATAAGAAAGCGAATCAGTAGCAAGAAAAGCGTATATGACCGGCTTCGCATGCATCTTCTTTACAGATATTGTTAATTCAATTGTAATAAATATGGTGAAAGTGTCGGGAGAATGTAGCAAAGTATTGAACGACTCCCACGATTTTTTGTTACATTGTTTATAAATATGGTGGAAGTTTTGGGTAAATTATGAATGCAAACCATTTATAATTCAACATTTTATTCATCAATGATGATAAATAAGCGATCAAATTGTAGAATTTGTACTTTTTGCTATTTTTGGATTTGAAATTCATAAAAATTTAAAAATAAAAGGGGTTTTCTACCTCTAGTTTCATAGCAGCTCTAAATATCATCTCAAACCTTTGTTTTGTGTACCAATTAGCAATATCCTTTAGCTTAATTCAATAGAGACGAATTAAAATGCAAGAAACAACAAATTTCAGCTTAATTTGTTACAAATGCAATTTGAGCAAGGCTAATTTTAGGAAAAAAGAATGATTTTGACACATTTATTGTTTAAAAATCGCCCAATTTGCTATTGATTTCATTGAGTTTCCCCAATTTTGTTAACATGTAGCATTATTTCTACAGAGAATGTTAAAAATCAGGGAGTTTGAGGCACAGTTTAATAAATTGCAACATTTCCTGCTTCATTTTGTAACTAGATATAATAGTTTAAGACGAATTTTGGGAACCACTAATTTACCATACATTTATTGTTCAAAATTGTTTTAGTTGCGTCTTCCACTAATTTGTAGAGCGTAGTCATACGAAAAATTGGGGAACTATAGTTATAAATTGTGGTTTATTATGTAAAGACAGTGGGATTTGCATTTAAATTTATGTTGTGTTACATATTGAACGGATTTAACAAAAAAATGGGTCATATATTCGATGCTACACCACATCCAGTTGTAATTTTCTTAATTTTCTTACACGGCTTTACTATTTTTTAGCAGAATTTGTTAAATTTTCTTAAATACGTAGAGATATAGAAGAAACAACTATATCGAGCTGTCATTTTTCACAATGAAATTGTAAAAAGAAAAAACCATCTGTAATTTTATTAATGAGGGACGAATTTATAAATTAATATTAAGACATTAACTGCGGCCCAGGTATTTGTACGCATTAAGGCGGTCAATAGGCGTGAATGCATTTAATGTGTTAAGATTTTCTGAAAATTGTAGAGAAATTCCATGCTATAAGAGCAAATATTGAGAAAAAAGCTATATCGTTTTGTCATTTTTCACTGTTTCTTTTTTTTGTTGCGTTGAAATGCACAATAGATATTCGCTACGTCTTTCTTTGTCTGTCGAGAGGAAAAATGAGCGTTCGTCACATTATATTGCATTTCTGTTTCGCCATGTCTCGCCGCCCGTCAGCACGGCGGTTTAATCTTAAAAAGCGAAGGGATGGCACTACTATGTTTTAACGCAAAATTGTGACATCGTTGTTCTTCTTCCTCTCGCACATTACCACTTGACTGTTATTGTTTTTAATTCACACAATGGTTGGTTGTATTGTATTGTACTATATTGTTGTATTTCCAGGAGGCATGGATATACCGCCGAACGTTCCAATTTCGCCCGAATGCGTTGCGCCCAATTACGAAGCGCTAACCGTCGGCTGTAGCGGCTCGAATGAATTAATGGAATTTCGGACGGCCTGTCTACAGCAACCGACAAATGGTAATTGAAAGCGATAAACAAAACCAAATTAAATTTGTTGTTGCTACTATTCCCTATCGATTTTTTTGTTGTTGCTTGCAGCCTACACGTGCCACGGCTCATGGCAGGACAACGACACGTTCTACGTGATCACATCGCCCATATCGCGTCGCAGCACCGAAACGTTACGCTACTGCTTCATCTACACGCTGAACCATCATCGCAGCGGCACGGAAGCGAACAGCGCTACGTCGTTGAATACGGCCACGGGCAAGGGGCATCAGCAGCAGCAGCAACAGTATTTGGAGCCGCCGATGCTGCGATTGTCGGCGGTGTCGGAGAGCTGTCATCGGCATATCGCGCCGGGCATTGACGGCAATTGGGCGTTCAACTTCACCACCAACGGTAAATTTTCCCAAAAAACTCTTTTGTTACTTTATAGGGACTGTTTATCGATTTTAAATAAAAGAAGCATCAAAATTGGTTGGAAAATGCTATTTTTCAGTGAATTTTAATTTGACGTTTGGCAAGTCCGATCTGTCAAATGGAAATTCACTCAAAAATCGGGTTTTTCAAAGTGATTTCAACGATTCTTTCACATGAAATAGATGCAAATACTCTTTTCCTTGTCATTTATTGCAAATTACGTCAAAATTGAAGCGTTTTAAGGCCACAATGAGTGAAAATGTGATTCCAACCGCACTTTTCGATTTTCACTAATTTTGACCGGGTTAAAACGACTTCGATTCCAATGTGGATTTGAAACAAAAACCGGATGAAAATTGCGTTGAAAATACGATTTTTGAGTGAATTTGTCTTTGATAATTCGACGGCCATTAAACGTCAAAGACAAATTCACTCAAAAATCGTATTTTCAACGCGATTTTCATGCCTCTTTCACTCAAAATCAATGTTAAATAGCTATTTTATTGTAATTGTGTGTTTATTTTGTTCTTGTAGGTACTTGTGCGGAGTTGCGAAGCTTGAACAGCGCGCCCCAACACACCGCACACACATCATCCTTATTACTATCAACGTGCGCGCTGCTACTCGTCGGCGCCCTTCGAAGATGATAATCTCTCAACTAGTTTTAACAATATTGCTATACGGACTAGAAAAATCCAACCAACCATATTACAACCATCAACAAGAGAGAATCTACAACACGACTACCCATCCATCTATACTTGCTATTATATATCATGATGATGATGATGATGTGTGCGAAGAATACGCGCGTCATTTGCCATATATACATAAGAAAATCCACCCAAAAAACTATATTAATTAGTTTTGGCGCGTCCAAAATCCCCCCAACAACAACCCACCCATATTCAGTTTCAAATTTTTAATCATCAGAATTATTTTTAATTTGTATAGAAGATGAAAAAGATGACGAATCAATGCGATCGATCGGTGCGCTGCTGGCGAAACATTCGCGCACAACAATGAATGAATTTGTGTACATAATAAACTATTTTATTTGAGGCGACGACTGAATTACTACTGTGTGCAATTGGTGCTATACTGAAGAAAACACAACAACACACTGATTTTTTACAAACATCAAGCAAAGTATGATATATCAAATGAATAAAAAAAACATCGACGGCGCGTAGTTAGTACGTAGCTAAATTTTATGTTGTTTCAATGTGTTGGAATGTTTCGCACACGCTCCGATTAATAAATAGACGAATATTAAATGAAACAAAAAAATATATATTATATATATGTAAATGGGAAATCTATTCACTAAAAAAATTATATATATACATACCAAAAAAAAAATGAAGGAAGCAAGAAAGTTATTAATTATTATTGATTGGGCCCCAAAAAAAAATGATAAAAAATGTCCTTAAACCAAACAAACAAACCCTAATTGTTATTTATTAATGTAAAAAATTATAAATTGTAGTATACGCAATGATTTTGAATGGAAAACATTGCGTACATTACAATTGCAAAAAACAAAAAACAATGTGAATGACGTTTTTATTATAAAAAGGCTCTAAATATTGAATTTGATATGAGAGGAAGACGTGTAATAATTAGTCAATTTTTATCATTATTCCATAAAAAAAAACCAAGAAAAAAGAGAAAAAAACGCGGGTGTGCAATGATGAAAAACAAGTTTTTTTGCTCTAATTTTTGATATAATTGTATACGATCACACAACACAGATTACTTCTTATATTCAATAACAAACAACACACACCCTTCGACGTTTTTTCTGTAAATGTGTACTAACTAAAACTATTACCGAACAGAAAGAAGACAAATGAAATTATTCCTTTTTAATGCCTTATGTGTTCTCTTCAAATTCGTAAGAAAGAACTTATTGATTGTATAGTCATTAATTAATTTATTTATCTATATGTGTATATAGTTTAAGCAAACCAAAAAATCATAATAATGAAGAAGTGGAACAAACACACGGGATTTGATGAAAACTCTGGGCTGGGAGAAAGAGAAACGAATGGCCTAACAAAACAAAAAAATAAATAAATAGAAAGAGCTTCGTCACGATGACAACGAAAAATAACAAAAAATAAATACTTGTTGTAAAGATTAAAACACGGTCGGTTCTTTCTTGCAAGTAATTGACAAATGTTTGTGTGCGCTTTTAAGAAACAAAAATCTTCTTTTTTTGATTAATAATTTTTAATTTGTAAATAATTTTATGTATAGATAATTTTACTCGTTTATTTTGATATACAAAGATGAAAAAAAAACTATATTAAATAAGGAACTGTTTGTAAATTGTATAAAAACTGTGATGATGAAGTGCAAAGAAATAAGGCGGCGGCTGGAGAATTATTTCATGTTTACTTTTTTTTGTAAATTTTTTTAAGTTAGATATTATTGTGCTGAATTGAGATGTGAAGAATTGTGAAGCGCAGTCCTATTATTATTATATTTTTCCTCCTAAATGATGATGATACATACCTCTGTTTTTCGACATGCATTTATTTGTATGCATGCAAATTGATTAACTTATATTTTAGTAAAATGCGCCTCCATACAAATAAATCGTGTCGTCTCAATGAATTTTTCTTATTTGTATAAAATATGATGATCATTTGTTTCGTTCGTAAACGAGATATGAAATTTAAACTCAAATTTTTGTGCAGCTAGAAAATTTTTCAATTTTTTCATAATGTATGTTTCTAATGTAAATATTTTAAAATATATTTATAATGCAATTAATTGCTTGTCATTGTTTTATTTTACATCCTAATATATAGACAACATAAGGAAGAAGCTTGAAACTTTCTCGATTATCCTTGATTTTACATCATTTTGCGATTTTTCGTGCTTTTTCATCATTTCTCGATTATCCTTGATTTTTTCGATTTGTGTTATTATTCCAACATCGGAGCGTAGAAGGTAAGCGCAATTTTGCATTGAATTGGCAAAGGCAAAATTTGAAAATCTCATGACATGCTTTGGATGAAATGGATGTTATTAGGCGAACATCGGAGCGTAGAAGGTAAGCGCAATTTGGCATTGGACTGGCAAAGGCAAAATTTGAAAATCTCATGACATGCTTTGGATGAAATGAATGTTATTAGGCGAACATCGGAGCGTAGAAGGTAAGCGCAATTTGGCATTGGATTGGCAAAGGCAAAATTTGAAAATCTCAGGACATGCTTTGGATGAAATGAATGTTATTAGGCGAACATCGGAGCGTAGAAGGTAAGCACAATTTGGCATTGGATTAGGAGGTAAAGTTTGAAAATTTCATAATAAATCGAATGTTATTAGGCGAATATCTGAGCGTAGAGGGTAGGGAATTTTAGTTCACCACTATCTTTAATTTAAAATGCAAATTCTAAAAATGGATTAGTAGACACAAGTGTAGAGAGAAGAGTAAAATAGTTCGACCAATCTGCATTCCGCATGATATCATCTATCGTAGCATCGAAAAATAATCAAGCTCACAACTTTTCCGAAGAATCTGAAGATGATATTCACACACTACACGATCAAAAACCATATTCCTCATGAGCAAATCACAAAATTGTTAAACCAAACCGACAAAAAATGATAAATGTGCTCAAAATTCAGTTCACCCTTAAAATTTGAATTTTTGAATCATTACGATAAACTTTGCAATTTGTTGAAGTGTTGCGCCATCTATAAACGAATAGCCACACTACATGTAACAACTTTAAATCGTTTGATGTCGCTGCTTGTATGGAAATTTCAAAAAATATTCCATCTGCAACCAATATTGCAGCTTGTAGAATTCAAATTGAATAATTAGTATAATAGAAATATGGTTTCTATTATGCAGCTGTTTTATATTAAAAGTGGCAATAAACTGCGTCGTGCTACTTTCTTACTATACTGCAAGATTGACTTCCGTAATAAAATACCTTTCAATTGAAAAACAATTGAAATGCCACCCAAAAGGATGTTCATTGAAAAAACCAGTTTGTATAAATACCATAAGTTTCCAATTAATGAAGTCATCGATGTGCGGCCAGCTCGTTAATCAGCCCGAATTCAAAGCGTAAAAGTGCGACGTCTCGCAGTGGCTGAACAACAACACGCACCACCTCAATAATCAAACTTTCACTTTTCGAGACTCCAAAACAACGCAGTACTGCATCAAAATGAGACAAGTAAGTAGGCTCAAATGTAATTGACTTGAAAAATGTGATAAAATTTGCAGTTGAGTGTGATTTTAACAGCGTTAATCAGCGTGTGCATCGCGGAGGAATATGTTACGACCACATTACCACCGCCTCCACATCCATATGCGTTTGGGTACGCGGCCGGCCGCCAGCCGGGACATATTGATCGCACGCACAGCGAAATCAGCGATGGCAGCGGTGTCGTACATGGTAATAACTAGCCTAACAATTCAATATAAAATATAAAATGATTAAAATATTAAAGGTTCATATTCGTACATCGATCCCTCGCACATAATCCGCACGGTTGATTACATCGCCGACAAGCATGGATTTCACCCAGTGCTAAATCATGCACCCCAAGACACCAAAGCGGTGCTGCTGGCCAAGCAACGACACGCTGATTTATACGCACGTATTGCTGCTGATCATCACGTACAGCCGCATCAGGTGATTGTGCCGGTGGATACGCCAAGCGTGCAACGTGCCGCCGCCAAGCATCATGCATTGTACGAACATATCGCCGCTGAACATGCGCGTATTGCAGCTGAGCGTAAAGGCAGTGAATACGAACAAATATAGATAATAAATGTAGCTATAATTATGAAAGTGGTCCAAGTTATTAATGAATTGCATAACAAACACCAAAGGAATTCCAAACTTAAACCACTTTCATAATTATTAACATGTATAATTAATTTTTACAACAAACAATTTCATCAAAGTGAAATAAAACAACATTCATGATTTTTTTTTGCTTTCTGCATTTTTTTTAAACACCTAGAACAGTTTTTTTTTATTATAACCATGTTTTGTTTTACTTATTATTGTCACGACATTTTCATGTATTTTTTGTTTTTTAATTTTATATCTCAATAATATAATCAAAGTGTCGACTTTCTAACAAAGCGTAATACATTAAAATTTTACTGGTTTACTCTTTTATGCTGTTTTCACCTTCTTTCTTCTCTTTCGTTATTTAAATTAAATAAATGAAAACTGTCTAAGGATTAATTAATTCATTGATTTTACTAAAATTGAAATAGTTTTCCTAATAATAAAATAGTTTCGTTTGTTTTTTGTTTTTTTGTTGGTTTTATAATAATTTAGCAGCGTAAACATTTGGCGCACTATTTAAATAAATTATAAATTAAATAAATTAAATAACAATAATTATATAGGGTGATGGGCGTTTCTCATGCATTATTTTTACAACTTAATAACAACAAACAAAGTCGGCGCAAATGTTTCACAACTGTATGGTATATGTATATATAGTATGTAGTAGTGTACCGTTTTTTTTTTCTTTGTATCCATTCATATTATATTATTTTGGTTGCTCTTTTATATATATGTATATATATATATATATATCTATGTATCATTTCCTTGTTTTTTTTTTATACACGATAATTATAATTAATATTAATAGATTGATGACGACAACACGACGTTTCATTTACAAACATGTCTTTCATTCATGATATTTTTTAAGTTTTTTTTTCTCTCATTTTTTTTATAATACTACTTATCTACAAAAAGTAATTAATTAATAAATAAATAAAAAATATATATGTATAGTTTTTCGCGCACGGCGCACACGCACGCCAATGCAATCATCATATCCGACAAAGAAAAAACATATTTTTTTGCAATTTGCATGCGCGCACGCACGCGCGCACACATCTCTCGTTCTTCAATGTAGTAAAAATAATCAATCGTTAAATATTAATTAATTAATTTCTGTTATTATGTAATTGTGTGTTTTTTTTTTAATAAGTTGGTAGTGTGGCGGTGTGTTGATGTTGTTGTTGGTATTATTAAAGGAGCGGGCGGGGGCGGGTAAGTTTGAATAATTGTCGTTTTGTGTGTGCGATGGTGGAGCGCGCCCGCGCGTCGCAAATTTAAACCGGCACATAGTTGCCTCTTGGCGTGTACCACAGCTGGCCGGTGACGGTGCGTCGCATCAGCTCCTTGGCAAGCAACCGCTTCTCCTTCTTGATCTTCTTCAGCACGCCTTTGTTCTCTTGGGCGCGTCGCGACAAATAGGGTAGCACCTCCTGCACCGGTCCGTATGGAATATATTTGTAGGCGGAGTAGCCAGATTGACCTACAAAACAATATTATTTATCAGACAATCTAAAATTGCTTTAAAATTACAAAATAATACAAACATCAATGTCATTATTATTGACAAATATAAAAGTGTAATTATAATTTTATTGCAGTTTTATAGCCAAGCAATTTAGTAAATTTCTAACTAATTTACATCGTTTGTATGCTATGGCCAAGATTTAAAATGTAAAATAGAAATTGGCAGTAAATGTCAATGCACATTTGCGAAATATTATATTTATATAGCTTTACCTAATGGGAACGTAATGTAATCGCACATCGCCAACAGCTGCCCGAAGCAGATCACTTTATCCTCCGGCTCGATGCCAATCTCCTTCATCTTTTCAATCGCAAACCGTACGGTATCCTCATTGTGCGACGCCACCATCACGCCGATCTTCTTCTGATCCTCGCCGCGCACCTTCATCTCCTTGATGCGGCGCAGGCATTCGGTGAGCGTTTTGTGATACATCGCCGACGTCGCTTCGAAGTCGGGATTCGTTGGGTCGGGATAACCTAAAGCGGCCGCACGCGCTCTTTCCTATAATTAATAGATTATCAATTAATACATATCAATGATTTTTAGTAGACTATTTAAATTATAAAGAATTTTTACTCTAATTTTTTTAATACTTCGCATGTTGTTGCATGAAAGTTCTTATTTATCTATTAATTAATCCGGCACTGCTTATAAGTCCTAAAGCAGACTTCATCATCTAAAACTATTTCTTCTTTCATCGTTCAACTATAAGAAATCGGAATCAGAGTGAAAATTTGTGTTACCTGTTCGAGATAAGCGCCGCGCACCAACTTAGCGCCAAAGTAAAAGCCCTGACGCTTGGCCTGCTCCAGATCGGTATTGACTTCGTTGAACGCATCGCGCAAATAGCACTGAT